>KZ651476.1:394540-418430 GCA_001010745.2 Gerris buenoi | reverse complement strand
GAGTCGGCGAGTCTCCGAGACGAGTCTCAGCCCCAAGTCCACTAGCGATTTCAATTTCGAGAGCGAGTCTCAATACTAAAAAGTCTCAGATGGACACTTACCCTTAGACACAATGCTTCTAAATTTAATTAAGATACAATTTAGATGTTTTTAAATAAAAATCGTTTAAACCATTTTTGAGAATTTTTTCAGAGTTTTTGGGAGTAGCGTTAAATTTGGAGCAAAAATTAATTTATTGATTTCACCTCAGGAATGGTTTTTCTGAACAAGAATACCAAATTGGCCCAGTAGTTCAGGCTCCACTCATCTGCACAGATGACAGACTGGCATTTTTTAAAAACCACTTTTTTGAACACAGGGGACTTTAAAACGTATACATCACAATCTCAAAATAAAATTTTCATGCCATCAGCATACTTTTGCATTACATAAAAAACTTTTACTGAAAGTAAAAAGGGACAAGATCACACTCGTATGTATAAGTTATTTTGTAACTTTGTTGGTACTTCTTTAGATTATTACTCCCCTTTGCTTTTTTTTAGGTTTTAAATGGCATTGACTAAACAACTATTAAGACAGGAATGCTTAGTTCAATGTACTTTGGGACAAAGGAATATCACACTTATGGTTTTATAAGGGGAGTAACGAGTAACATTCTAAAGAAGAACATCTGATGCATCTTATTTGATTGTTACTCCTCTTTTTTTTTTCTTTTTTTTTAAACTTCTTTTCTTCAAAGAGGGAATTTTTTTGGGGCGGAAGAGGGAATTTTTTCATATAGTGAAGTCGTGTAACGAAGTTTGTGATTCGAGACTCGTCCAAGTGTAACATTTTTTACAGATTAATTGTTTTTATCTATTTAAAGACCAGCAAATCATTACAAACATTTATTATTAATGGAATAAATGTGTTTGCCTTAGCGTAGCAATATTATTATTTTATTTTTTTTTTTTTTAAATTAAATTTCCCGTAATCATTTCTTAATCCTGAAATAATAAATTCGTCAAAAAATAAAAATGAAAGAGCAATGTATTCTAGAATTTAAGTTTCACTTCTAATGCGTGAGAGCATCACACATATATTTTTTATAAGGGTAGTAACAATCTAAAGAAGTGCCACTTTTGTTTTAATAAACTGTAAAGATTAAAGGGAAAATATCTTAAATACCTATATCTACATTTAAAAGTTAAATATGGACAAAAAAAAGTGTGTTGCTGGTTTGGCAAACGATTTCTAAAGTTTAGCTGAAATTTCCTACTGACTTCTTAGGGGTAATGATAAAGCAAACCCAGAGGCTAGGCATAGAATAAGTTGCCAAGCCCGCAACACAATATATAATTCTATTTTTATCAGTATTGTGACAAAGGTAGATATCAATTTTGGGTAGGTATATGTTACACCACTCCTATGATTAATAAGCTTTAAAGACAAAGGAGCTTAATCGCTTAAATATATCTAAATTTTGGAGTGTATTCTGGTTAAATCGGTGTGTGGCGGGTTTGGAAACCGTATTCTAAAGCTAAGTTTCTGAAGAACAGTTTAATTATTAAGAAGTCTTTGCTAATTTCGGCTAAGCTTAAGAATAAGGTAACCAACCCCGCAACACACTACTTATATTACTCTCAAGCTGCTCCAAGCCAACACGAACATACCATTTAATAAGACTTGGGGCAGGAACTAAGATTATTTGAAATTAAAATAAATAAATGTAATCGAAAATCTTACCTTGAAGAAGAAGTCAAAAAAATACAAACACAAATGAATAACCAATACAAAAATGATGAATGTATAAAATTCATCCATTACAGTCACACATCCTGTTACATCTACGAGAAGAAATAATAAAACAAATTTTTAACATGCATGAGATTTTTTTTCAAAACAAATTGAAATTGAAAGCTTGTCAGTCGGATGATCTTCTTACTCTTTTTTGTCCCTCGTCTTTTTGAACAGTGTTGAAATTAAAAATGAAAATTTTAAAACGGATATTCAACAAATTAGTCAGGAATGTACAACCCTGGTAGTTCCTTCTTTTTTACAGCTGAATGAATTCGAGCGGTTCCATTGCATGTTAAGTTATATTTTTTTGTTAAATGCAACAAGTTCTAGAAATACTAATTTAATTTAGTTTATGGTTTTACTTTAATGAAAATGTATACATATATATACTACGTATGTGTGTTATTTTTTTAACAATTATTTCCAAATTTATAATATTTCCTTTCTAAAATTTTTGTTGAACTAAGTCCGCTGTTCATCATCATGGAGTTCAGTGGATAAGTACACATATTGTGAAAGTAAAATGAAACCCGTATTTTGATTTTCTGAATTTATGTGAAAAGGTTTCATTTAGTTTTTTTTAGTTTACCTATATTTTTTGACTATATGATTTTTGGAAGTTTTTAATAACAATAATGTGTTCTATTAGTATATGTAAAGTTAATCCCAGTGTTAATGTGCTCCACTAAGTGTCATTATATTAATTAAACTAGAATCAGGTGCCAATATGACTGTCTGTAACCTGCAGCAACACCTTACTTTAAAAATGATTGATACTAAAGTTAAATTTTCTTCTTACCCTCTGTATTTGATGGTGTTTAAATCGTTTACTGGATAGCCGTTTTTGACGCCCGAAATTGTCGGGTGTTTATTGTGTTTATAATAGTTTTTCTAAACCTATGTAGTTACCAAACTTGAACACTTAAAACCCATGCCTTCTCGCAGCTATGCCTTTCAAACTTGGTTTGAAAAAAAGGCGTCATTATAGTGTTGCCTCCAAATCACTGTTTGTTCTTTCAGTCGAACTTCTTGATAGTAACACTATAGAATGTACTCTGTCCTCTGAGAGTACAGGTCGTGACTGTTTAGAGAATGTATGCCAAAGACTTGGCCTTCAGCAGGTTGGTTCTTATCCTTTTATTTTCATTTCAATCACGAAAAAAATTGCATAGTTGTTATAAGGGTAGTTATATTATGATAACCATTACAATTGATAATTTAGGTGGCTCATGAGTTATTATAATAAAAGTTCTAAGAATCGTAAATGATCTATGTTTTGGGGCTCTTGCATTGACATGTTTTAATATATAGAGATTTATCACCTGTGTAAAACTAGGTAGCAGTAACATGTCCTTAATTACAAGTTGATTCGATGCAAGGATATTAATTTGCAGAACAACAGATCCTAGTTGAACTAAAGTGTATGGTACCCCCTCTGATAACGTGTTCCCTCTTTAGAGACCTTTTGTGTCATCACCGTCTCAAATTTGCCAGGTTTGAATTTTTCATTGTTGTGGAAGTTCAGACTTCAAATTTGAGACAGTGGTGACACAAAATAAACTATCTAATAGTAAACAAACAAAACTATGAAAAGACATGAACCTAGAGCAACTGGTAAGACACAAGCGTATCAATCAATAGACAAGATATATCAATAAGTCTCCAAACAGTTCGATGGTGAGATTACGTGTTATCAGAAGGTCAATCTTAGGTAACAATCCATTTTGGGAAGTAATTAAAAAGTAGGTTGGGGCCTCACTTAAATGCACTTTTTTTCATAAGAATATACTTAATCCTTCAAATGTATAAATCATGCCCTTGAGTTTGCTAGGGAAAGTCTCCTTTAGTATCATTATTGTTATAATTTCTTCATTTTTTATTTTTTATTATTATTTTTTTATATTTTTTTTTTTAAGATTTTGGTAGTATTCATACTACGGAGAGTTTAAATTTTAAATTAAATCAAGTTATAATTATTATTAACAATGGGAAACAGACAGAGAAAAACAGGCTCCTGCACCGGGACTCGAACCACGGGCCTCTATATTACCATTACAGTGCTCTAACCAACCATTTTCTTTGTCTGTTTCCCATTGTTGATAATAATTATAACTTGATTTAATTTAAAATATTGTTATTATTTAAACTATATTGATCAATTACTGGGGCGATTTATTACATGGAGCTGTATAATTTCTTGGATATATCATTAAATTATTGTTTTCATGCTTAAATGAGTTATTGTATAATGTAGAATGAACTGGTTGAAATAATCTTGACTATGCTGCATCCATAAACTTGGTCGAGGTTTAGTAGCCCCAAGGTGATTTCTACCAAAAAAAAAATACAACTTTAAAATCTTAAAAGTGATATCAATATGTTATCTAGACATGATACTATAGTGTAGTTCAATACAAACCAGTCTTAATTACTATAACTCAATAATTATGATTTTATCTAATGTGATAATTTTACTTAAAGATATTTTTGGAATGAACTAATTAATTGCACTTTGCACTCCAAGTATTGTATCGTGAATGCAGTAATGTTATTAGTATTGAGGATATCAATATTATTTATTTATCACGAGGCCCTTTTTAAATAACCTATGGTTCATTTCCTAAGAAAAGCCTCTTTTCTTTTTGGAAAGACAGGAAGCAGAACTAAAAACTTTGGTTTAATGTTGATAGGAATGTTTCATTAGCAGGAATGTTCATTTTTATATTATTTAGAGGGTATAAAAACTTGCTTTACTTATAGACAGTCTTCCGAAATTTCTTATAATCACATATGTTACTTTGTTTTTTAGCCAGATTTTTTTGGTCTGCGGTACATCAATAAAAATGGATCTGCCAGATGGATAGAAATGAAGCGCCCAGTCAAAAAGCAGTTGGATAAAAATGCACGGGATCCCAATCTTTACCTCAGAGTTATGTATTATGTTGATAATGTGTCCCTTCTTCATGATGAAATCACTAGGTAAGTTTGATTAAATAATAAAGTTAATTTTGTATTAGAGTTTGCATTAGGGATGGGAGGAACGGAACATAACTATAAAAATAACTAGTTCCTGCGTTGGAACGGTTCCAATCGTTCCAAGATTTCATGGAACTACGTTATTTTTGGAACGACTTTGAAATTTTTATTTTACACGAAATGTCTATTTTTATTTATTTAACAATATTTTTGTCTTAATTCAATTCAAATTANATTGAGTGTTCTTAATTCTCTTTTTATTTATATATTTATTTTATCTTAAGGTCCCTTTGTTTCCAGGCTAGATTAAAGACTTAGGTATATTTTATATCTAAAGTTGTAATTAAATACTATTCTGTTTTTTAATATTATATGTTAATATTTATATATGTATAAACTTCCAAATTTTATCCGTAAGTAAACCAATTTTTTAAATCCTTTATATTAGTTTTAATTCTGTGGCTGGCTGTTGCCCTCATGGAACGGTTTTTCCCATCCCTAGTTTGCATCATTGTTTTTTATTATATATATATTTATTTATAATATTAAATAATGATTAGATTGGTTTCTATAGCAGTTAATTGATACTATTTTGAATTGTTTATCACTTAAGATAAAGTATGAATCTATTTTTTATATTCATATAATTGGAATATTACCTTTTTAATAAAAATAAACACAAACAAATTTTTATCTGATTTATAAAATTTATTTCCTTGCATTGATTGTTTGCAGGTACCACTACTTCTTGCAGTTGAAGATGGATGTTATTGAAGGAAGGATCAGCTGCAATGCCAAGCAAGCAGTAATGCTGGCCAGCTATAGCATGCAAGGTTTATTTATCGCTTTTATGTTTTGATTTGTTCATATTCTTATTTTCAATCTAAGTACATTGTAAGAAATCAAGTATGAGGGTTTTCCCCTCGTGAACCAACCAATGATGATGAAATTTAATTGAGCCTTCTCTTTATAAGTAATATTCTAAAGCTTTCAATTAGAAAATACTTTAGTGAGGACATAGTTTAAAAAAAAAATAGATAAATGCTAATATGCAAAATAATTTAAATAGGATTAAAATTTGCTAAGTTATTGAAGAAAATTGATTAAATTTTTTTATCAATAAAAGCAAGTTATGGCCAAGAAAACTTTTGAAATTGATATTAATATTTAATAATAATGTGTTAATATAGACATAAATGAAATAGCAAAATAATGTAAAGCATAGGCAAAGTGCCACACAACTGAAGGAAATGGTTGAGAAATGTTACAATGTGAGATGTTAGTACATTACGCGTCGAGTGTGGAAAGTAGCATCTTGCATGCGAGTGTGGTGTTTACACCCGAGCGACAGCGAGGGTAGTAAAACCACACGAGCAATGCAAAATGCCGCTTTCGCACGAGTTGCATACCGTACTCTATCTACGATTGTTAGATTTTAATAATAAATGCAGAAGCATTTCTCTCGCTCATATTTCTCTTTTGATAAAGATGACATCAATTCGTTAGTTGTATTTTGTGCCGAATTAATTATTTCGGAAGGCGTATTATTCTCCTCATATTCTTCATAATCACTTAAATCACTCATTGATTTTTACAAAAAAAACTCGATGCAAATAGTTACTTTTATTAAATAAACATCAAATTAGTTATGTTAAATGTAAACAAACTCGCTAATCGTTTGTAAAGTGGAAGAATAATTCTTCTTCTTTTCGTCACTACAGTGGAAAAAAGAGGAATTCTTCTTCTTTTCGTCACTAGAGTGGAAAAAAAGAGGAATTGTTCAAAACTACGAGACACGCAGGTATGTAAAGAATCACTTTCTACGAATCTAAACAGAGATACAATGTTTATATTACGTATCAATCGTAGATAAAAGTATTTTTAAATTCTTAACTTCCCATCTGTTACTAATCTAGCTCACCCAGTTCTTGTCAATATTTTAAATTAATGTATTGTTTACTAATTTAAATTTTATTTTTTTTAGCTGAATTTGGAAACCATGACCTAGAAAGACATACTACTGAATATCTCAAAGATTTTGCTTTGTTTCCTAAGGTACTGCTTTAGTTTAACATTACAAAATTAATTAAACTCTTATTTTATTTATCTTATTCCATTTTACTTTAGTTATCAGCATTGACTAAATGCAGATGTGTTCTTATTCTTTATAGTTTTATTTTTTTTAAGTAAATATAAATTATTTATATTTTTTTTTAGCATTTGACTGAAGGAGGACACCTAGAGAATTTGACCCAAGCTGTTATTCTCCAACATTCGACCCTTGCTGGAATGGCTCAAGGGTCAGCAGAGGAATACTACATCATAGCAGCTCAGCAACTTGATGGTTACGGTCAAGAAACCTTTTATGCCAAAGTAATTATTAATTTTCCTTGAATAAATACAATAGAATCCATTTATATTATAAGACTCACTCTAACTTACTGTATACTGTTTCTAAGAGAATATTCTTATTTCTCATACAGCTTTCATTATCTATATCTTTGCATATTATTTTTTTTTTTTAACTTATTAGGTTTTATTTGCATTTCAAAATTTAATTCTTGATATAATAATAGATTTTTAGAGGCAGCACCTTTAAATCTAGAGCTTAAATTAAAATCTTAATTTTGCCTTAATGTTTGATAATCATAATTTATCAATATGTTTTAAATGATATCTAATTGTCCTTATTTATTCAATTTTTTCTCCTTTTGTTGGTTCCTATAGGGTAAACATTTGTGAAATTCAACTTATTACTTCCTGCATTGGCTATATTTTGTGCCCTTTCGGGACATAAAAATGCCTAACACACCATTATGGATTCATACATTTTTACTTTTCCTCACTACTAATAGTAGGAAAAGTATTGTTTTCACCAACAAATTTTTTTTTGAGATTTCAACGGAATTATCCGTTTTAGGTGTTTTTAAGACCTCCTGAGTGGTTTTCAGCATGATGTATGTATGTGTGTGTTATCATCGTAGCGCCCAAGGTATTTTACCTAGAGAGTTGAAACTTGACAGAAAAATCAGTCCTAACCTGTAGTTGTGCCGCCCGGAAAATCAACTTTTTCCGCCATTTTGAACCCAGTTTACTTAGTCAGCAAAAATTTAAAAAAATCGTAATAAATCGAAAATGGTCCTGATCGAGTTGAAATTTGGCACGAATGTACCTCTCTGTATGACAAACAAGCCCGCCAAATTTTATTTAGTATATAAAACCTAAAAATAGGTTTTTGACATATAGCATATCGTTGGAATCGGAAAAAATTTAGGAACAAGTATTAAAAAACCCGATGAAATTCCATTTATTAGTTTAAAATTTATAAGCGAATATAATTATTTATTAGTGCGATGATTTTGATGACGTCAAAGTTTGTTTACATTGTCAAAATACCGTCAAACTTCAAATAATTAAATAAAATATAGTTAGTAAAAATAAGGTTTTTTTAAAGAATGATAATAAATCAGTTAGTTTAGAATGGTCACCCATCCAAGTACTGACCACGTCCAATGCTGCTCCCTCCTGCTGCTCCCTCCTGATGCGAAGCAGCAGGAGAGGCCACTTTAGTGGCCTCTGAAGTGAGGAAAAGTTCCGAGGTACCACGTACTCGATTTTTTTATTTTTAAATAATATATAAAAATCTAAAAATTTAAAACCATTAGTTTAACAATTTAATTGTTAAGATTTAAATAAAAATGATTTGCTTAATGTGTGAAGAAGGGAAATTTAGTTATATGAATTTTAAATATTGACAAAACCTCTTTTGGTGAATAAATGTGACAAATATTCTCAAGATTAGGTAAGGAAATAAACCATTTTCTTTGAATCTCAATTGTTTTAAAGATGTTTAGTTTTAATATATTATTAAAAGGCACAATTATGTCCTAGAGAGGAACGAAATGTAGCAATTGCAACAAGTTTTTTTCTTTTTTTTTCTTTTGAATTGAATTCTAAAAATGTTTACCCTCTATGATCCATCTAAAGGAGGGAAAAAAGGATGATATCTAATGTTTATTATTTGCACAACCCTTCATTAAACTTACCCTTCACACAATAGTTTTGTTCTTTTATTTATTTTTATTATTTCTTTGTAATAGGATGAAGGGACAAGTGATGTTGTTATTGGGATTTGTTTGAATGGCATTGCAATTCATTATGATGATAGTACTCCTTCCAAATTTTATCCGTAAGTAAACCAAAATTTTTAAATCCTTTATATTAGTTTTAATTCTGTGGCTGGCTGTTGCCTGTCATCAATATTTAGGACCACAAAGAGGCTAAAATTAAATGCAGTGTCGTTACACAAATTTGTATTCTTGTACTGCGACACTCAAATGGAAAAATAAGATTTATTATTTGATTTAAGTTTGGGGTGTGTATTTGCCAAGTCAGAAAATGTTTTTAAATTTAAACGTGTAGAGTAATTTGGGAAAGAGAATTAAGAGAGAGAGACAGACAAACATTATCTACTTGCACTGGATAAATTAGACCTAGTAGAATTTACTCGGACAGTGGGAGACTTAGCTAAACCTATGATCTCACAACTTTTTACGGGAGACTTGGCTTATTTTTTTACACTAGTGTTTTTGTTGGGATTAAACTTATCTAGTTACTATTTCAAATTTATTCCCTAATTATGGCCTATTTTTCAATTGTTTGTTTTGAATTTTAGGTGGAAAGATATTACCAATGTTGTTAATCATAAAAGGTATTTTGGGATTGAATGCCAAGAACCATCAGAATCAACCCAGTTTCATTTGCCAGATGTAGAAACTGCTAAATACATTTGGAGAATGTGTGTCAATCAGGTAAATGTTGTATGTGTTCAAAGTAATGTAACTAATCAATTTTTATTTAAAAAAAAAAAATAATAATAATAATAAATATATAAAGTTCTCTCTATTAATTTTTAATATGCCTTATTCAATTACTCTTGTTTTTTTAGCATACTTTTTTCATTCAAAACGATGGAGCTTCAGAAATTGGCAATAATGTCTCAGCTGTTAGAAGCTTATTCACTAAACTTGGAAATGAGGTAATGTTTTATTTTTTTTGTTACTCTAAATTTTTTATATTTTTGCTTATCTTAATAATTGACTGGCTCCCTCTAAACCATCGTTGTGCCACTATTTCAGCAATAGAAAGAATAAATGCTCTCTCTGTTGCTGCTTGTAAGCATTAAAAATTAAGTCGGGACCAAGTGCTTCTAAAGTGGGTGTTCATGTATTTGAAGATTGTTGTACTGAAGAAAAAATATTCTTCTACTAATCGGTCATGAAGTAGTGGTTGGATCTAATAACACCTTTTTCTCTGTTTCCATTTACATGAATTTAAATATACAAGCCCTTAAACAATTGCTTCTTCAACCTCCATTCTAGAACTAATGAACTCTGGTCGCTTGTTTAATGGTGCTGCCAGACACCATGGTAGTGAAGGGGGCCTAATGTTAATACCTGTATCTGCTAACCTGTTAGTTACTTTGCAAATTAAAGCTACCAGGAGAAAAGTAAAGAATATTTTAAGATAAAGAGATTTTTTTTATCCCCAAAGTATTTTTTTTAATTGTATGTATTAGGAGCTTGCCGTTACTAGTAGTCATGAAGAGTTGGATGTGGTAGATTCTGTGAGGCAAAGAATGGAAAATCTTAGAGCCCAGTCTACATCTTGTTTGGACCTGGCTCCTTCCTCAAATAATAATCATGAGATTGATCGATTACGTTCTCTCTTGCCTTCCTATCGACAAGCTCCTGATTACGAGACTGCTGTTCAGCAGAAATATCGACCTCCTCCTCATCTCTACAGTAGTCAACCTGAAATTCACCAGGGCCATTTACATGAAGTAAGTTTGTCTTTCTCTCCTGATGAAATTATTATTGTTATTCCAAAACTGTTTTAGATGACCTTTTTATTCCCATTGCTAAAATTATTGTTTGTTCCTTTAGTTTTTCTCCCATTTGCGTGATTTTCTGACCCTTTCCTTTTTTCTACTCATTATTGTTATCAAAGGGATACTTCATGTCTCAGCTAATAAAAGCTTATTTACTAAACTTGGGTATTGGAAATAAGGGGGATTCGCTCCTTTGCTTGTTTTAATACAAGTACTTTTTTTCATTTTAAATATCAGTTTCCCAATTGCCTTTAATCCCTACATGCCCTGGTAATATCAATCTTTACAATTTTTGTTCCCCAGAATTCAGAGTTTATTTTGGCTTTTTTGGACCTTTTCACTTATTATCAATACGGTTTTCAGTGCCATTGAGACAGCTTTGCTTGTCTATGTAATGTATATGTGCATACTTGTCTTTTTACTTATTGTATTATGTTGTTTTGAATTAATTTTTGTTTTTCAGTCAAACATAAGATCATTTGGTAACTCCTCGCTCTCTTACAAACAATTTCCGGATGTTACCAGAGTAGAAAGAGTTTGTTTAGACCACGACCAAGATAATATCAGGCCTCCAAATCTCCTTACTTATAGGTATTTAATGGTATATTTTATCAATTATATTTTATAAAAAATTCAATTTGACATGAGTATATTTTTCATTTTTTTTATGACAGGTGGTATTATTATCTACTCACTCATTATTTTTGTTTTACTTATATTAAATATTTGTATAACATTTAGATTATCATATTTCACACAGATGATCTCATTGTGGAAGGTGGGTAAAGTGGTTGGATCCCCTGTCCTGTAATAATTTATACTGTTGATGGGGATGTAAAAAGAACAAAACACTTACAAGTTTATTTAAGGGTATTGCCTATATCTGATAGAGTTAATGAGCTGAGCACTATTGTTTTGAATTTTAGTTGCTTCTTTAGAAGTTAAGTTCCTTTATTGGATCTTTTTATTGTATTTCCACACCAATGAAGAATATAAAATAAAAACTATTTTTAAAGTAAACCAATCCACAATTTTATTTTAATATACATATTTAAAATGTGGGAAATAAGTACTTAAATTCTTATACTATAAACAAATTACTGCCCAAAATCCTCTTAATAGCTAAAACTCTACTCTCACACAATTTGTAGCTAAAATCTTCAGTTATTTATTGATATTAATTTGGCCTTTTCTCTGTTTTTTGACAGTACTCCTGACCTAGAGAGGACAACTAATAAAGTAATAATGCAAGTGTATAAACCCCCTCCTCCGTACCCTAATCGCCCCAGTAGTAATTCTACCCCTGATCTTGCATCTCAGACCCATCAACCATCACAGTGTTTTGTTAACACACAGGTAGGATTTTTATTTGATTTATTTTAATCAAAGTTATTCTTATTGACTTTTTATGTATTTAACAGTTGTGAATGAGAAAAATGTTCAATGTATTTTTAGAAAATGCTAAATAATGTATAAATACAGGTCTACTAATTATTGAATGTTACTTGTTATGTTTTTATCTTCTATTATTTTTTTTATTACTTTTTTTTCCTTTACACCAGTAGTACAGTTCTTAAAAGAAGAACTTAAGATTGAACATTTTTGTTTGTTTATTTGTAGTACCATTTACTTTAGGATTAGCTGCTATTTGTCTTTTGTTAGGATAAGCCCTCTTCACTAATAGGGAAAGAAGTTATTTAGTTGGGTGCCTCCTGAAGAGGATTTATTTATAATAATACAAACTTCTCTTAAATTAGAGTTTTATGATTGTAAGAGGTGAATTGACTCAAAGGAAGAGGGTTAAGGAAACTTGTCACACTGTTTAGGTTTGCACTATGTTTTGTGGACCACTTAAAACACTCCTGCCTGTTATGTGCTTCTGTAGTAGAGTAGATATTTATTCCGGGTTCCTCCTGAAGGAGATTAAATAGTGAAGGGAAGAGTTAGCTTAGTATATGTGATGGAATGTAGCATGATGTAATATTAGTGATGTACTTGCAGGTGATTCATCAGTCAAAGTTTTTGTATTACAATCATCACTAAGTCTCTTCCTTTTACCTCACTACTGAACTAGTTCTTGTTACCTCATTCACTACTGTTAATACATTAATGACTTATTGCAAGCATTAACTCAGAATTGTTTTATATTTTCATTATTTTATTATTTATATTTTTTCCCATGGTTATTATGTAGCAATAGATTTGATAAATTTATAGATAATTTATGCTTTTAAAGAAATAATTTAGTTTGTTGGTGTTTTAAGTATCAGTATTTTTAATTTGCTTTATTCAATTTTATTTAAAATATTTGGTTGTGTGTTCATTGAGTGTTCTTAATTCTCTTTTTATTTATATATTTATTTTATCTTAAGGTCCCTTTGTTTCCAGGCTAGATTAAAGACTTAGGTATATTTTATATCTAAAGTTGTAATTAAATACTATTCTGTTTTTTAATATTATATGTTAATATTTATATATATATAAAAAAAGTATTTTAAGATTATTTAACAATTTCAAGAAGAAAATATGCTAGGATACCACCTGCATTAAACAATCATATCTGGGCAAGATGAAAATGTAGGGAAGAGTTAAATGCTAGAAGCTAATTTACACCATTGGTAAATTTGAAATTCAATAAATTTTTAAACAACAAAACAATCTTACATCAAATAAAACTGTGTTCATATTATAAAGTCAAAATTAACTTTAGTTACTGATGCATTTTATAAAATTGTGAACTTAGATTTTTTGTTATAACTAATTCCAGCATTCGAAATTTTTGTATTAATTACCAAGTGAAAACATTATTGGAATTCAATTGCAAACATGTGAGAAAGGTAATATTGTATGTTGTATGAAGGATCAAGTTGGTGGGTCTAGTCCAGACCTGGTGAGCCTACGAGGAGGTTTGAGAATATCTAGTGCAGCCATACCCCAGTATACAGTCGTGGCTAATCCCACCCCGTACAGGACATATACAAACCTTGCTGACCCTCATCAAGTAAATTTCACCCAAAGATATCTATCATGGTCTCGAGGGTCTATATACTTTTTTAACAATCCTCATTTATCTATCATTTCTTTTCAATATTAACAACTTACTTTTTTCTGTTTAATTTGTGGGTTATAATAAAAAACAAGGCAATTTATAACAATATTCTTTTTACTCATGTAATTTATTATTTATTTATAAATTTCGGTGATGGAGCCTAGATAAAATAAAACATGATCTTTGAAAAATAGGTTGTTGATAGGTTGTAAATCTAGATTGAACATACCCTAATTTGAGCTATTGAAATTCAGTTTCTTTGTTTGGTTTTAAGAACTGGAATGTAGTTTAAATTATGTTAAAACTCTCTTCCAAAGAAATAATGAGTTTCATCATTTTTGATTTGCTGGTCAATCATAACATTTCTCATCCAGTTTTTTATAAGTTTGCTTACACAAATATTGTAACTTATAATTAATAGAGATTCTATTTAAAAGATATTCTATTTTATGATTCTGAGATATCCATGAATTAAATAGTTATTTGTTGAATCTAATGCTTTTCTAAGGTTCTATAAACTTAAAACACTTCTTTACATTCTTTGATCATAAACATTGTGTCTAAGAGATGAGGTAGAGGTTAACTCTTGACCACTTGCTTGTTATAGAGGCTTTTCAGCATCCTGTCTTATCCCACTGCTAGAATGCTTATTAAAGTGTTGGGAAGTTGCATTTTTCAACAGTAATCTCTTTCAGAGCTTCTTCTACTGAACACTTTAAATGTCTGTGAATAATTACTCAACTAATTGATTAGTATTACTTTAAGTTGACTGCTGTTTTTGTAAATATAATTTATCAAGGTACTTGTAAATGAATTTTGCATTCTTGATTTAACGAAACGAACTTAAAGTCATTAAATGTCATGTCTCTTGTCTAAAAAATTGATTTTATTGACCAATATTATGTGGTACTCAACAATTAGTACACAAAACATACTGGTTGTTTAATTTAAAATAATCTGTAGTTTGTCTAACTACAATATACATATCAGAAAACTTTACATAGATTGAGTTTAAGACTGTAGAGGTCTTAGTTTAGAGGAGCCCACAGGCTCAGGGGTTGGTATAAGCAACTGTTTGTTTGTTTCAATTACTTCTAGTAAACAACAATATCACAATATGCATTTACAATTTATTTATAGGTTAAAATTGTTTCTATATCCTTAAAACTCTTCTTTTTAGAAAAAAAAATTGCAATATTTAAGCTTTAACACACAGTCACAACATTTTTTTATATGATTTTGGAAAATTAAGCTTTATTTCTAATAAAAATATTATGAGTGATTTTAATGTATGTTCATCCCTTTTATTAAGTTTTCTTTCTATTGAGGTCTTTGGGATATTTTTTAAAATTGATTTCAAATGAATTAAATAACTGGCTATATTATGCTTATATTGGGCTTCATCAGGTCTGAGTTTGATATATCTTTCAAAAACTAATCAAGGTAACGAGCATTGAATTTGTCTTTTGAACTATAATTATTAAAAAAAAGAAAATTTCTATTCTCTACTTCATGGCTAATAAACCCTGACCAAGAACTCGTGGCATTCATAGGAGTGACCAAGTTGTTGATCTTGTAACATTTTGATTAATTGTCGTGGAGAGCTGTTATTTAGAAAATACGCATTTTTAGGACCAGTCTGTACCAACTTTGGCAATGGTGGGGAGTTCCGATTTTAAATAAAGCTATGTTTACAGTTTTCCCGAATGCTCACTTCTTGGTCGAGGTCTAGATTACATCACATCTAGGAGTTGTAATATAGATACTTTTTTTTAGTTTATTTTGTGACACAAATTCAACAAACATTACTATAGCTTCCTCATGAAAATAGGATTGGCAAAATATTTTAAATATCCCCCTAAAGACTTTAATAGAAAGGAAATTGCTTGATTGAGTGTGGGAGTGTCCCCCTGTGAGGAGTGTTAATTTATAAACAGTTATTTAATTGGATTTACATTATTTTCAGTGATTATTTGTAATTTTCCTGAGCATTTCTACAAATACTGTTTTTTTTTTTTTATCACTTATGATTAACAATAGTTGACTGGGTGCTGGACACTTATCTTGGAATGTTTACATCTGTTGAATTGATAGTGCTTGGTCTGTGGTATTTCATACAAGTTCCTGTCTTTTATTGCCTGGTTTATAATATTGTTTCAATATCTGTTATCACTTTACTTTGATTACAAACATTTGAGTTATATTATTTCATCTGATCTTATTTTAATTGTATTATATTCAAATAATATTTTAATTACTGAAATATTACTCTTTTTATTGGTTTTACTCTGTTAGTGTTTGCATCAAGTTGTAAAATATTAATTTGCAAACTTTTATTTCAAATAGATAGATTTATTTATTAATTTGTTTTGATATAGACAATATATACTTACTTTGTTATCTGATAAAAAGAAAGATAAAATTAAAAATTACTATTTATTTTATAGCAATTAGAAGACGGGCGAGGTAACATGGTTTTCCTCATGAGCCGGAACAGTGTGCCTCAGAATATTCAGCCTGCAGTCAAACCCCAGCCAGCCCACAGGCATCACTTTCAACAACCTCAAAAAGGTTTATATTTTTTTAATGAAAATTTTATCTTTTTTTCCGTATCTATTTTTTAAAAGCACTTTTGATCACAATCCCTTAATAAACACTTAGATATAATAGTCTAATACTCTCAACTTAAAATGTATGCTTACCTATCTTTAAATTGTCTTATAATTAGAAACACGTCTTAGATTAGAAACAGCTTAACAACCACTAAATCTTTGAATCAAGAAAAATGAGGTTACAATTTAGTTTTGTGACCATCTAAAACAAATTATTATGACTTACTTGAATTATATCCGTTAACTTGTATCTGATTCATAGGGCTTCGAAGAACTTCCGTCATCAGATTCTCTTCTTGGCTTACGCTCATATCTCGGATCAGGTTTTTCCTCCTCTTTCGTTGCCTTCTGCTTCTACCCTCATCCTCCAGGTTTGTCTTGGCCTACCTCTGCGTCTTGTGGGTTCCACTCCCGAGCTTGTCCTCTATTTTCTGTTGCGTGCTTTGATGTGTATGGGTGTCTGGTTCGTTCTCCTCCACAACTCTTGATTTAAGATAACCTGCAGCCACCATTTCCGTATGATAGTTCTCAGACTCAGGAACCTTTTTGTATATTATAGAATTGTCTTCCAGGTTTCACTGCCGTCAAGGAGGATGGACTTTCAGTTAGAGTTGAAGATACACATCTTGGACACTCGCGCTTGGTGTTTGTTCTAAGGTTCTGTGGCTACCAGATAGTTTGCATTACTGCAAATGCACCCTTGGCTTTTTTTTTACGAGGTTCTGAATATCATCTGCAGCACCTCCATCTCTAGTGATGATTCTTCTTAGACAGTAGAACTTGGTTTGTCCAGGAAGAACCATGAGTTATTTCTACCCATGAACCTCATTTCCTTTATATTTTAGTGTTAATATTTAAAGTGACTTAAATTATCCAACACTTCCTTTGGTTGATGCAACAGAACTCAGAAGATATTGTAACGCATAAAAAAAAAAAAAAAAAAAAAAAAAAAAGGTTTTGTCTAATTTTTTCTTGTTCAGGAAAATGTAGGAAAAAAACCTATCAAAATATCTATTTAACTTTTTTCTGTTTAGCGCCTCATACATAGACTTACCTTTTTTTTTATATGTTATTAAAAACAGGCAAAATAATTTATAATAATTCAAATAAATAGCTCTAAATATTCTAAATTTTTCTTGTGACGATACTTGGAAGGAATGGTCATTTTGACAGTCAACGAAAATTGCTCTATCTGTTTTAAGCTTAAATTTTTATGACTAATGTTTCTTTCCTCTTTCTAGAAGGAGGTTTACAGGAGCCTATATATGAGAATGTTCCCCTGGCTTGGTCAAGTGAGCCCCGTAGTCGAGCTGCTAGTATACAATCAGCACCCCCTGAGGTGAGGTCCCCTGAACCCTCCCATAGTGTTACTCATCAGCCACCAAATATTCTGCCTCAACCCACCCAGCACCACCAGATTCATAATACTTCTCACACCACTGATCTTTCTGTCTCTGTTGGTGAGCTATCACTTTTCTCACACTTGTTCTTTTTTAATCACTTGCATATTTTGTTATAAAAAAATTCCTGTAACCCAAATTTTTTAAAGCTTTGCCACTGTGATTTATTTATTTTCAAAGCAAAATGCTAAAGCCACTGGAAATTGTCTAACTTGCAAAATAAAAGGAACATTTCCTGATTCGCCTGTATTTAATTTAATTTTAATTTTTGATATGAATACAATCCCTCCCGAGTGGTCACCAGTTGTAAGAGCTCCTATGTTGTTTTTAGGGTTTCATAGAACCTTCTCAAAACTCTTTTGCCGAGAGTGATGTGTCTATCCGTCCATCGCTCTATAGCTCATATCCCCCAAACCGTTGAAGCTAAAGAATTGAAATTTTAAATACTGCTACAACTTTTTGACCCACACATAGAAAAAATATAGAAGTTAAAACTTTAATATATGTATTTTTTTTTTTTTTTTAATTTTGCATTCTTTATTGGTTTCTGAGTTGAAATATACCTAAATTATTATTTTTTTTTTTTTTTCTTTTTGACTTATATATATGGCGAGGTGGGAAATGAAAAAAATATATTTATAGATTACAATTATGCTTAATATTCTACGAAACCCTAAAAAGTACTTGTATGCAAGTGCTTTAACTGTAGCATTACCCTGTGATTTTTATACAAGTGAACTATTTGCTATTGAGTACTGTTATATAGACTTTGCTTTACATTTAAGTTCCTGACTAACATGAAAACGAACCTAATTTTCTATTCTAATTTATGTACGGGAAATCCAGAGAATATTATAGAATTGAAGAATTCAGTCTGATAATTAAGCTGCACATCTTCATCAGTACCTTTAGGTTTAGCAATGTCTACACTATTATAATTATAAGTATTGCCCATATTTATATATGGGCAATAACTTTTTTGAGTATTATAGTATTGAGGCTCAGTCCCAGATAATAAGGTTTGTTAATAATTCCTTGTTTTTTTATTTTTTACTGAACATTTTTCTACAACACTAATTTATTATTATAATTGTATTATATGATAAATTATTAATTATTAAAAATTAACAAATGAATATTATTACTATCTTCGTAAAAAACTTTATAATATAATTTAAAATTTTGATATTTGATTTAANCTCCCATAATTAATAATGGTTATAATTTGATTTAAATTGATATTTAAACTTTCCGTAGTATGAACACTACCAAAACTTAAATAATTGAATTCCCTTACCTTTAGTTCCTCTTCCATAGCCCTATTCTACCTCTACTTTGTACTGTTCCGCCAAATAAATTCCGCCATCTTGGTTGTGTGCATATCGTTCTCTTAAGTTTTTTAATTAATTTAATTACCTTACGTGTATAAAGACATGGGTAAGTGTAAAACTTGTGCTAAAGACTTTCTAGAAGATAATGAGTATGCTACTTGTGACGGCTGTGCAAGCAAATTTCATGATAATTGTGCTAAAATTTCGGCCAAGGAGAGACGAGTTTTGGAGCTAAAAAACAAACGTACTCTTAAATTCTATTGTACTGACTGTAGATCACTTTCTGCTATTAACGTTTGTGACATGTTTAACTATCTTAAACAAGAAATTTTAAAACTAAATGATAAAATTGACAAAAGTTTGAATTCCCACGTCAAAGAGGCGGACACAAATGAGATTATCACAAAGGAAATTCAGACTATAATTTCGGCTGAAAACCATAAAATAAACGAAAAATTGTTAAATTTGGAAAAGAACAATGACGAAATTTTATTAAAAATTAAAACAATAGACACAGAAACTGTTATTAATTCAGTTTCAGTAGTTAATGAGAGTGACGTTGACGAAAATTCTGATAATAAAGCCGGTGATAAGAAGGTTGAAGAGCGCACTGATAACAGCAGTGTTGCCAAAAATTCAAAAAAGCTTGCGGAAAATTCCCGCCAAAATTCAAATAAAACTGAAAAAAGTAAACCTAGTTTCGCCCAGATCGCCGCTAAAGGTAAAAATACGAAAATAATTGGAACTAATACAGATAATAAAGACCTTTTAGGTGTAAAAAAGGCTTGGATATACTTAGGCAAAGTTGCTCAGGGTACTACAGCAGAAAAAGTAGAAGATTTTATTAAAAAACACATGCCTAAATATAATATTAGTGTCACTAAACTTGAATCTAAAGGTCTTAACAGTAGTTTTAAACTTGGTGTTGACTTTCACTTAAAAGACGAGGTTATCAATCATCCTGCTTGGCCAGCAAATGTAATGTTGAGTCGTTTTTTATTCCCACGAAGGAAAGGAGCGGAACTACCATCATAAATACTCAACATAGCATTGAAAATTGTAAACAAGATTGTTTATTGTACAGTAATGTTCAATCCTTAAAAAATAAATTTTTAGAACTCGAAGAAAATTTAAAGTGTAATAAAAATATAAAAATTGTATGCTTAAATGAAACCTGGTTGCATGAAGAAGAAAATAAGTTGTATGTACCAAAAGACTTTAGAGTTGGATCTTATTATAGCAGACCTAGTAGGATGAGAGGGGGCGGAGTTTCTGTTCTTACTCACGCTTCACTAGGTAAAGTAAAGAAAATTGAGAAAATAGAAAAATTAGGTGTTGACAGGGATTTTGAAGTGGCAGCGGTGCACATTAAAAAACTTAAATTGGCTGTTTTATGTGTTTATAGGTCGCCTAATGCAAATAGTACCCTGTTTTTTGAAAAAATAGAACAATGTCTGGAATTAGCCTACTCTATAGCTCCTTCGGTCTTAATTGCCGGCGATTTCAATTTCGATTTTATGAATACATCTGATAAAAGTGCTGCTGAATTGATAAACATTATGAAAAGTCATGGACTTCATAAGTCTTGGAATAAAGTTACTCGCCCTTTGAGCAACACTTGTCTGGATAATATATTCACTCAAGATTTATCCAGTGAAACTTATGAATATGAACATCAATTCTCCGATCATATTGCTTTAATGCATACAATTAGAAACACTAAAATGAGGAAAAATAATTACACCATCACTTTAAAAAGGTTTATTAATGAGGAAAATAAACAATTACTCCAAACTATGTTAGATAAGTTTATACAACATCAACAGCTGCATGGATATGAAACTGAGTCTTCTTGTGAGGCTGGGTGGAAACAGTTTATTGACATCATTACGACCTGTATACCTGAAACAAAATGTAAAGTTAGAATTAATAATAAAAATATGTTAAAAATTAAGTCACCTGAACTAAAAGAATGGAAAGAAAAAATACTTACCTTGAAAGATACTATGAAGGATTTGAAGATAAACAGCTCACATCTGAAAGAAAAAATAAAAATATTAAAAACAGAGTATAGAATAAAACTTAAAGAACTAAAAAAATTAAGGACTCATAATTTTGTTGAAGAAAATAAAAACGATCAAAGAAAAATATGGAATTTAGTAAAATCTGAGAGTGGAGAATTTTTTAACAATAGTGCGAGTAATGAAGTAACAACTGAGCTTAATCCTGATAAATTTAATAATTATTTTACAAGCATTGCTGATAAACTTCATGAGAATCTACCACAAACTGACGAGGATCCTATACAACATCTTAAGGATACCTCAAATAGTAACTTAAATTCTTTATTTCTTTCTTTTACAACTACAGAAGAAGTTCTAAAAGTTATAAAGTCAATAGGATCATCAAGAGCAAATGACATTTACAGCATGAGCAATGCTTTCATCAAGAATATAGCTGAAATTACAAGTCAACCTCTTGGTGATCTTATTAATAACTCTTTTCTCTTAGGATATTTTCCAAACTGTTTGAAGTTTACTAGAGTTGTTCCTATTTACAAAAAAGGTAATGCTGAAGAAGAGGTCAACTATCGGCCTATTTCATTAATTCCTACTTTGGGAAAAATTTTTGAAATAATAATTAAAAACAGACTTACGTCATATTTAAACAAATTTGGACTCCTCAACAAAAATCAATTTGGTTTTAGGAAAGGATTGTCGACACAAAGTGCTATCAACTATCTGTTAGATAATATCATTAAAGCTTTTGAAGAGAATAAAGATATCCTTGTGGAGGCCTGTGACCTAAGCAAGGCATTTGACTGTGTTTTACATGATATTCTTATCAAAAAGCTTGAGCACTATGGAGTAAGAGGAATAGCGCTGGATCTCTTCATATCTTACCTTAAAGATAGAAAACAGTGTACCCGGTTTAAAGGAGAAGATTCTGAGTTCCTTGATGTAAAGCATGGGGTACCACAGGGCTCGGTTCTTGGACCCCTCCTGTTTATATTATATATTAATGACTTACCTGAAGAAGTGGCAAAATGTTGTAAGTATGCAGATGATACAAATTTATTTATCTCTGGTAGTGATAAAAATCTAATAAGAAATAACATGAAAGCTGCTATTTTGAGACTTAAAAGATGGTTTAATGCAAACAAGTTAAAACTTAATGAAGATAAAAATCAACAGCTTTTACTTACCTTGAAAAGAACTGCTCATAATGAAGAAACCCTAAAAATCTTAGGAATATATATTGATCACTCATTAAGTTGGAAGCTGCACTGTAATGCACTTATCAAAAAATTATCTTCAGTTGTTTTTCTCCTAAGAAAATTGAGTTCAACTCTTGATGTTGTTACTTTACTCAAAGTGTATTATGCTTACTTTCACTCTTCACTTACTTACTGTGTTACTGCCTGGGGAAACTCTCCACATGCC
This sequence comes from Gerris buenoi, assembly GCA_001010745.2. Classification (NCBI taxonomy): domain Eukaryota; kingdom Metazoa; phylum Arthropoda; class Insecta; order Hemiptera; family Gerridae; genus Gerris; species Gerris buenoi. The sequence goes on along the minus strand of KZ651476.1, from coordinate 395,950 downwards.
AAAGATGTTTTACTCATACAGAAGAAAGCTATTAGAGCTGTATGCAGAGCAAAATGGGACGATAGCTGCATACCTCTGTTTAAAAAACTAAAAGTTCTCACCCTTCCTGCGATTTTTATCATGGCTGCAGCAGTTGAAACCCATAGTAAATATAGTGAGTTAGTTCATAAGCAACATGACTATACTACAAGAAATTTAGACAAAATTAACTTACCTTCGCATCGACTCAAACTCACAAGTACATCGAAACATTATGTTGGCATCAAAATTATAAATAAGCTTAATATAGAAATGATTCAATTACCATCGAAACAATTCAAAAGCAAACTAAAAGATTTCCCTACAAAAAATATTTTTTATTCTGTCAACGAATTCTTAAATTTTAAAATTTAATTAATCAATCTGATTTTGTTTTTCTTTTGTGACTTGAACAAAACATTATTAATATGTAACTGTTTTAAATAAATATATTATTATTATTATTATGTTATTTTAAGTATGCAATGAAAGCTTTTAAAATAATATAGTGTAGTAGTCTTTGACTCGCTATGCTAACACGCACTGAAGATGATATAAATGTAGAAACGCATCTGATTTATAATATAAAATTTGGATGAAAATATTGCTGTGTTAGTTTTTATAAACCTCATTATGACCCCATAATTATAAAGTGGTACCACAAAATGTCAGTCAAAACAACTAATAATTTGTTTCAGGAAAGTCTAAATTTATGGAGAACAATGCCTAGAAATTTAAATAATTGATATTTTTAATGCAAAATGAGGGGAAAAAGACTAAGAATCTACCTCAGATCTTTCCCTCAGAGCGTGTATGCTATCAAATTATGGCAAAACTGCACAGTTATGATAGCACACATCGATCCAGTTCAGTGGCGGCTCGTGCTTAGGTTCACTGGTGCCCCCAAGCAAATATTTAATAACACAATATTTTAAGAAATATAAATATGTATTTAGTTCTTGGTTTCATAAATCTAATAAAATAGGGTGAAAATGCTGGAGGGAGATACAATTTACAATGCGCGGCTCTAGAAGCATTGATAACAGCGCCCAGTTCAAATGAGTGATTATGTGGAACTGAACCAATGTATGAACCCCCTAAGCCTAGCCTGGCGGTAAAGGACGCGGGAGGGGGCAGGCCGGTATTAACATCGCTTGGAACTGCAAACTCGGTGCAGTTCAACTTCCGACGCCACCCGAAGGAATCCGAACTTAGCCGAGTGTGGCGAGACCTTGGGCCCTTGGACACTGTTTCACGTCACACCTCTACCTCACCACAACACATACAGTACAGTAGGCTGAGCAGTGACACCGCTGATTTATTCTTTTTATTCTTACACGAGTTTTGTTTTAAATCCCCCCTAAGAATAAAAATATGTACATACTTACTTAC
>KZ651476.1:348721-359068 GCA_001010745.2 Gerris buenoi | reverse complement strand
AAAAAAAAAAAAAAAAAAAAAAAAAAAAAAAAAAAAAAAAAAAAAAAAAAAAAAACCACACGCAAACTCCAAACTTTTTTCCTCCTGGAGGAACCACAGCCGTCAAGGCTGATTTGCATGAAACACTTTAAATATTAAAAATGTATATCACTGTGTATTACTTTACAAGCAATAAAATGGTAAAATGAAAAAAATGAAAATGAAAAACACTGGGAGACAGACGAAGAAAATCGGTTACAGCAGAGAAAAATCATTCTCCTGCGTAGCTTAGTTGGTTAGAGCTTCTATACTGGAAATATAGGAGGCCCGTGGTTCAAGTCCCGGCGCTGGAGTCTATTTTTCTCTGTCTGTTTCCCAGTGTTAATAATAATTATAATTTGATTTAAATTAAAATTTAAACTTTCCATGGTATGAATACTACCAAAAACTTAAAAATTGAATTTCTAATAATTTATTATTATTATTAATAATGTTATTATTGTTAACATATGTTTAACTCTATGAACCCCAAGATCCTCATTTTACAGTACACCTCTAGAAAAAATATCATAACCTCTCCTTTTATAGGGTGACCATACGTCCAATTTTGATCGGGACAGTCCCGTTACTTCAAGCTTTTGAAGGGGTCCTAAAAAGTCACATTTTTAGAAAAAAAAGGATTTTTTCCAGAAAGTCTGGGTAAATTAAAACACTTTTCGCACACTTGATGAGTTGGAGACATTTCCAATTTGAGTAAATATGTTACTTATCAAAAATTTGCTTCTCCAATGTGTGATATTTACTCATTATTAAGTGAATCTTGGTCATTCACTTTGATACCGATACCATACTACTGAGAACAACTAATTTAGAACCTGAAGATGGCTATTAATGGAAACTGGATATTTGGTATAGATAAAACAAATACTTTATGCACACCCCCTAGTGTTTTTTCCTCCCTTTTCAAAATGACAACGAAAATGTGATTTTTATTTATTGTGAGGGATACAATTGCACTGTATACCTCACCAATTTCTAAAAATACACACAATACTTAGTTTTTTTCTTTTTTTTATAACTATTCCTTTTTACATTACAAAAACTTTTTCAATTGTAGCCTCTCGATAATTTCAATCTTTTTTTTTAAATTACTTTTTTCTTTAAATTTAGGAAAAAATGATGAAAGGTTATATTATAATTATTTTAGTTTAAGGTAAGTACTTTTTGATCAAACCTACTCATAACTTCCATCATTACCCTAATACGTGACACTTTAAGTAGTTTTTCTTTTTTAAAAAAAAACCACTGGATTTATCAGGAAGGCACAACCGAAATAATTTTTAATGTACAGATCTTGTAAACGGTACAATTCCTGTAAAAAAGGACTAACTGTAAAAAGGAACAGTTCAAAATAAAAGTAAGTAAATCAGAGAGTATGAAATAGATGGGCCAAATAGTGCTGATACCAAATCGATTACCAATTGATTTCAAGAGAGAAAATTTTATCTAAATAATGGAAAATTTTCCTTAAAATTCCTAAAATTTTCCTGGGCCCTATCTCGAGATGGCCCTAATCTCGAGAGCTAGTCTCGAGATTAGTCTCAGAACCTTGTCCACTTGAGAGCAACATCACTAACTTCAGCCTCTCTCGAGTCTCGGAGAGTCGGCGAGTCTCCGAGACTAGTCTCAGCCCCATGTCCACTAGCGATTTTAATCTCGAGAGCGAGTCTCGATACTAAAAAGTCTCAGATGGACACTTACCCTTAGATTTGGCTAGTGATATTTTAGCAAATGGCTTTTCTGGACTCCAGGAACGTAAAACAGGTAAATTTTTCAAAAATCTCAAAATCAAATTTTTTCTGCACCATTACAAAACTTTTCCATATATGAGAAAGTAACATATATGAGAAAGTAAAAAGAATATTAATTGTGCAATATCGAACAAAAAAATGATTTATTTAAATGTTAAAAACAAACCTTAGATAGAATTGGATCATCTTTAGGATAAACATCAACTGTGAATGTAATAGCTTCTCGGATCTTTTCATTGGTTGTTTTTTCAATATAATCGACATCTTTCGCTTCCAGCTTGGTTGTATCTGAAAAATAAAATATAAAAATAAAATAAATAAATCTTGATAAATAGTTATAATGACATTGTAATCAATAAGTATATAGAAAATATCTCTTGAGATAGAGTAACTCTATCAATAACAGTAGAATGTCAATTATATGAACGTCTAGCTACCTGAACTTTCATTTATCCAAACTGGCCTCATAGAAAAAAATTAAATAAATAACCACTGCTTAATTAATTCTTAAAGAGCATTGTTATCTGTATAATTATATTTTTGCACTATGTACAAGTATTATAAATAAATATACAAAAATATTATTGTACAAACTTTATTATTATATATTTATATTTTTGGTGAAGTTTGATTATCTGAACTACCCTGCTGCAAAACAATAGTATGTACTGATATTTGAAGCTCTACAGTATATAAGTAGTACTTTACTACTCTGATGAGCCAAAAAAAAACCCTTTATCTACCACCTTGGCTAAAAATGTGATTGCTATTTCTGATGGTCCTGAAACTGTATCTCCATTCTAAATTGAAAATTTGAATTGAGAAAATTGAATTTTCGCAGTGACTATTATAATAAATAAAAGAATTTATTAAGCCTAAGGAAATAGTCCTGTAAATAAGGGTATTTTGGCTTAGCCACAACAGATGTACTTCTGAAAATGATGAAATAAAAACATTTTGTTTAATTAAATATTGTTACTATACTCATTTTACAGTTAGAACTAACTTTTGGCACTCAGATTGGCCAACCTAAATGAGGAAAAAATAAAGCCACTAGGACTGTGAGAGGGGTGAGGCCAGTAACATTTTTATTTCCCTAGTTGGCCCGACCTTCTCAAAATTCAAAATCCAGTGTTCGCATTGGCTCCCCTCCACATATTTTAGATTTCCCCGCACTGTCTAAAATTAATACTAATTGTGAAACGAGTATAAATACATTCTGTCGGCTGAAGCATATTCAGCTCTATTGTCAAAACTAGCATTAACCATGATTACATCAAGAGGAGTGCTCTTTCACTAAATTTAATCATGGATAATGTTATCAAACTCTCTTAGTGGGATCAAAATAGCAAGAAAAGGTCCAACGTAATACGTTGCGTCAGAGAGGTTACGTCAATGTGACAAAGGTTGCTGTGACGTCATGCGCCCTGAACAATTGTTCGTCAGGTTATCCTTCTTCTGGCTCATAATATAAGATTGTTTACTAGTGTTATGTATGCATTTTATAGTTTTTTCCTCTTTTTATTCTATTATAAGCTTTTTTAACCGTTTTTAACCTTATCATATATTAGAGGTCGACCAAGAAGTCTTGGAAATCTGAGGAGTGTGCTAGTGTCGTCATGTAGTCAGTTTTTAATAAAATAGACCACTGTCAAAAAACACAGTGTTGTTCTTAAGTTATTAATCATTTTATTTTTTTTTAACTTCTATATTTTTTGCAACAGGCAACACTGTACCTGATAAGAAATCACTCCTACAATACGATAATATCTTTATATTATTATTTATTGATTATTCCTCTTTATTTCTGAGTTTGGTTTGTTACTTTTGATTTCCAACCCCGTTATTTGTAGCGTCCTTTGTATTTGCATCATCCCATGGATTTGTGGATCGTACGAAAATCGTTTAGTTNAATGTTATGAGCCAGCTAACCTAAAAACACACACTTTTTTAAGTAAGTGACGTCACACTTCCCCGGCGTATACCAATGCATTAAACATTTTAATGTTTATTGTTATCAATGTTTTGTTTATTGTGAAAAATTACACGATTGTTGGAATTTTTTAAAAATCATTTACGAGGATATAACTGGTGCTGTGGCATTGATGTTTTGGGGGACATCCTTCTTTCTCAGAAAGTATACCTCATCTTACCTCTCCCCATTAGTGCAAAGGTAGCTGTAATACTAAATAAAAAAAAAAAATAAAAAAAGGAAGAAATAGTTACCTAATTCAATGTAACATATATCTTCTCCCAACCACCAAGCAGTGGTTTCATATCCATATGTTTCATTAATAACAGCTGTAATAAGATGCTGGCCTAAAATATCAACAAACAAATATAAATAAATAAAATAATTAATATAAAAATACAATTTTTTTGAAACTGGTATTATTTTCAACTTTTTTTTGTTTCTGTATTTTCTTCACCTAAATTGTTGCTATGTGCAAAATTTGGGGAAAATTGAAAGACAGGAAGTGGTTCAAAATGTGCGATGAAACTTACAAAGCAAAGTAGTATAAGACCAGTAAAAACAAATAATTTTTAAACACAACAGAATTTCATTATAACAAAGAATCTCACAATAAAATTTAATTATTGTCATTTAATTATTAAGGAATGAATGATTTATTTAGGTACCGGAATGTTGTTGCATATGGTCATGCCTACGTTCCCAGTCTAAAGTTTGGACGACACTTTGACCAACTTCAAAGGATGATGTGGTATAATGAATAGCATCAGCACCTCGTCTTATCACCTTAATTACTTGCTCATCGTCCAAAAATCCAACATCACAAGGCTGAAAAAAAAAAAAAAATAAATAAAATTAAAGTTAGAAGGCAAATCGCCAGAAACTAACTAAGGTCACTTATTGGATATTCTATTATTTAATAATGCTATTACCTCCTTATAATGAACTTCTGTACAGCGAAAATATCTATGTAACGGATTTTTTTTTATGTCCCATGGATTCTCTATACTAAGTGATTCTATAGTAAAATAAATTCTATATAACGAAATTTCTATAAAAAAAAAAAATTTCTGGAACCATCGAGTTCGTTGTATGGAGGTCTGACTGTATTTCTGTTGAAAAAGCCTTCATTTTAAGAACTGCTAAATGTTTGAAGTGGTTCAATGCACTCTAAGAGGAAATCAGGATAAATAAGCACTTAAAATTACAAATTATAGTATAAATATTTTTACCTGTCCTCCGCCTTCAGGAAACAAGATAGTGTCTTCTAAAATTACTTCATATCCTTCTACATCGATATCTTCCCCTTCAATAGATGTCTCAAATACTGTAGGAGTACATGATACGACTGTAGTACTGAACTGAAACAAAATAAAATATTTTATAGTAACTCTTCTACAAATATTAATTAAAAAAAAAAAAAAAATCTCCAATACACTCCATAACAGAGAGACGTGTAAAAGGTAAGATCACAATATGGGGCATAATTACGGAAAACATATTTAAAGAACACCTCCTTGGTTGAGAGTGATAATGATAAGCATTAAAAAGAATTTCAACAGTTTTCAGAGCTTGCCTGGTAAAAGATGCAGTCAATGNTTTGGCACACCACAGGTTCTTACAACTGATCAGGGGCGACAATTTGAGAGCTCGCTGTTCCATTCTCTCAATAAATGTATGGGAGTAAAGCGCATTCGTACCACCGCTTACCATCCTGCCGCTAATGGTATGGTTGAACGCATGCACAGACAGTTGAAAACAGCGCTCAGGTGTCACGGAAACAAGCAGTGGACAGACACTCTTCCAACTGTCCTATTGGGCATGAGAGCGGCTTTCAAAGAGGATCTTCGAGCGAGCTCAGCGGAACTGGTTTACGGATCAACTTTGCGCTTGCCAGGAGACTTCATAACATCATCCGACATGCGAGAGCAACCTCAAGAAGATTTTATTCGTAATCTTCGGTATACAATGAACCGACTTAGGCCAACACCGGCAACTCGTCATGGACTACACAAAGTTTTTGTTCACAAAGATTTGAAGACCTGTAGTCACGCATTTGTGAGAGACGACACTATCAAGGGGCCCTTAAAAGCTCCATACAATGGTCCTTACCAAATCCTCGAACGCCAGGCAAGGGCATTCAAACTAGACATTCGTGGAAAAGAAGTTTGGGTTTCAACCGACCGTCTCAAACCAAATTTCGGCGTCCAAGAAGTAGAAGACGATGATAAACCGACAACATCACTTCCGTCACATGAGCCTAGCGTAACAAGAAAAACGGTACGTTTCGCGTCCCCTCTCCAGCAACAGTTCCGGCAAGGGAGGGGAAGGGGGAATAGTGTGGGCAACACTGGTTGCCACACATTTTAAAAAATATTTCTTCTTTTTTTTATGTCACTTCAGACTGTCATTCTCTGTATTGTTTTTCGAAAACATTGTTTTTTTTTTTAATTATAAAGTTTACTTACATCCACGGAAAATCGTTTATTAATTCGTTAATACAAGTAGTACGCCGCTACAGATATAATACATATTTCCAAGCAATAATTATTACAACTATGTGAGTTAAGCCGGGTTTACATGGGTAGAGTAATTTAAGGAGAGTAGAGTAACTCTACCCATAGAAACCCGAAAAAACACTCCGTAGAGTAGAGAGGTGAGTAGAGTAGCTAGTAGCTGGTAGAGCAGAGTACTATACCTCATGCAGTGAAGTGCACTCTACTTCCCCCTCCACAGCTCTACCCGTGTAAACGTCTTCATAGCAAGTAGAGTTCAGTTTCTTTTTAATAACCATTTCGAACTGTAAACAAACAGCTTTCACTCAGCGTATTATACTTACTACTAGCTTATGTGTAAATGCTCCAAAATCAAAATTGGTAGAGTAGCGAGTAGAGTGCACTCTACTCGCTACTCTACTCTTCTGTTTACTCTACCCCTGGCTTTAGGAGGAGGTTTTAGCTTACAATAAGTGTAATGATGTTATTGGCCAAGCATAGGTTCTTATGCACAGGTTCCTCAGGATAAGATAAGGTATAATTTTTAAGAGAAATATAATTCTGTTGAGAGTCAAAATGGAACATAACAAGCACAGAAGGAACATAGATAACGTTGATGTATACATTTTAAGAAAATGATATCAATTAATTCAGTTGAGGAGCACTGTGTAACAAAATGCACAAAGAAGGAACATAAAATTTATTACCAAGGGATGTACTGTAACATTAAGTCAAAACCTAAGATCTTAAACCGAAAGCATCGTCTAATATTTTTATAATGTGTAAAGGAAAACATACCGAACTTCCTTTAGTGCGAAAATAGATACGCTGTTGCATATAAATAAAGATGTATCACTGAAAACAGTGCAACAGAGTGATTGGAAAAAGATTAGGACAAAATTATTGGAAAACTTAATGAAAATAACTCTCCTATGAACAAATCACACATACATAATTTCTCAAATGTTTAAATCATGAAAATGTACTGTTTGACAAAGAGATATAATCTATCAAGTGTATAAAAAGCGATTCTAGACCGTATCATCTCCTTAAGTTCAGCCTTAAGTTATATTTTTCAATAAATACTCAAAAAAGAAGAAATCCAAATTCACATTTTTTCGAAAATTTCCAATAATCCGAGGTTTATAGGTAAACAGTCAGTCAGTTTATTGGCAATTAGTGCCGGTCACATCGACTCTATGCCAGTATGAATTGTATAGAAAAATTGAGAAATTACATTACACTTTGGAAATTTTATTACAATTTAAAGGGTACATGCGAATGAGGTCCGCCCACTTTCCTAAGCCCTTCCCTAAAACGCTCTTTTATCAAAAGACTATAACCGAAGAAATGTTACCTAAACAAATAACAATAAGGTACGTAACATTCAAGCAATTTATGGCATCGAATCTACAAAAGCATTCAGATAGGTATACTTGCATTCGCAGAGCAACACGTCAGAGATTTGTGAATTGAATAAATATTTGTTTAAACACGAAATCCTGCTATAATTGTAACTGAAAAACTCTTTAAAGTATGGTAAATCATATGGTTTAAGTACATAGAATAATATTTACAATAAGACAAGACGAATATCTAACATTAAGTTTTTAAAATATTAATCTAAATGATCATATTAAAGCTTTAGGTATAAAACAGATAAAAAGTAAAATACATAATGCAAGAACTTACTTCTTTAAGAAAACTATCAGTTTGACATTTATAAACCATTGTTGCGATGATTTATTAGTTGAAATTAGAAATCAATTCACTTTTAAGTTCAACTTATAATGATATTTAAAAGAAGAAAAAGGAAATAAATTAACTTAAAAATGCCGGCGATTCGGCGATCTCTAAAAACTTTTAACCCCGCGGGATAACAGCTGATCAGTTAAAAATTAAAGAAACCAGACTAAATTGTGGTTGAGACATAACATGATTTAACAACAATAAAACATATGATTTTGTTGACGGATTTACAAGTCTTTTGTTATCGTCTACACACAAGGCTGTTTTTAAACGTGAATTTCTTCCATGTGTTCAGGTTGCAAAAGGACGAAAACTTCCACGTACTGGAAACCGAAGCAAAGCAAAACCGAGTAGGCTGTTTCAACGAAGACAATTCCTCGGTCTCCCCCACTTTTAGTTCATTTTTTTGAGTTTCAAAAGTTACGTTTCACTTATACCGTGTTATGCAGCGTTCCACGTTATACCTGGAGCTGAGCTGAATTTTGTTTTATACCCTTTTATTTGTAAGAAATTGAAGAGCACAATGAAGAATATCTTATTACTACTTTTGATTTCTGTACCCGCTTTATTACTTCTCTCATCTAGCAATTGTAAGTATTATATTTTTATTATTCACTTTTAATGTTATAAGCAATTTTAATATTGGAAATTTGTCACTTAAAATGCAGACGTTTAGATTTACAAACTTATAATAGACATTACCATCAAAATCTTGAAGTGTAGTTTTTCCTATTTACAACTTATATTTCATTTTATAACTATTATTTTGTTTCATTAAATTTTGAATGATTGCATCTATTAATAGGGCAAAAAACCAGAACTTTAATGTACTAACTTTTCACCTAAAAGTGATTTTTCTTTTGTATTTAAGCCTAATTCTAAAAAAAATAATAAGATCACCCCTGTCTAATGTTAAATATGGAAATTATAGAACGTAATACGTGTAACCTGTTCAATTGGAACCTTCTTTGGTGTGTATCTGGTATGCATCATCAGGAAGAGAGGTGACACTGAACACAAATGTTCTAAATATTTACTTAAAATTTTATCTACATTGCATTGGAATTTTCTGTCCAAATGATAACATTGAGTAGCATAGAAATATTTTAAATGGAATAAATGAGTTATAATTGGTTTGAGTCTACACAATAATTGGTTGCTTATGACATATTTTTCGTGCTGATTTTTTTTTTTAAACATTTGTATTTAACCGTAATGTAAACATAATTTTCTTTGTAGTGTGATTAATATAGCTGTTGACAAAGCCTCCTGCGATGTTGTTTTTCCTATAAGTTTTTAATATTTCTCTTTGTCACTTACTTTTATTTAACCCTATTAACCAGCTGGTCTCGTAGTTTCTCATCTAAAGCTCTTTCAAATTCACAGTTGAGCGTTACATTCTTACTGAATATTTAACTATGCTCTTACCATCTTTCCTTATTATCTGTGCAAACCTTTTACGTTCCGCATAAATAAACGTCGATGTCCTGAAAATTTTCTGCCAAAACTTCTTTCACATCCAAGAATGTCACTGCTTTTTGATCGTTGCTCATGAGCTTATCCAATAGAACCTTAAATCCTTCTGCTCCAAACATAAGGTGACAATTTAATAACATTTTGACACCCTACAAGGATTATATTAGGGTTTTCAGCTTGCATGTGTTAAACCTTTTTTTAAAAAAAAGGAAATTGAAGGAGGCCATTAATAGTATAGATTTTTAAGAGTACTAGGTGATACGAGTAGATTACTTAAAATTACATGATGTAATAATATTAAAATAAACCATGGCACAACATCTCATGAAAGGCTTTGGCCTGCTGAAGAGCTTTTACAAAATGTTGGATGACACTGGGTTACCTTCATTGTCTATATAAACCATATACATAATTGGCTTTTGCAACTGGATGGACCTCATTTCACTTAAGTAGCTACTCATTTACAATGTGAAAGTGGGGTAAACACTAAGCAATGGGTAATTTCCCTAACGAATCAAGCAAAAGTCGTCAGCAAAGTAAAATAGGAGACATGAGGTAAAACATTAATTGAGTACCCCCTGTGAGTATTTCATACAAAGAGATATTTTTAGTCCAAAGTACTTTGGGAAACAAATATGTACCAGAAATGTGATGTTACTTATGGTATGGAACATCAAAGTGATAATATCCCTTAGTCTAATTACTTATATAACAAAGACTATTCCTTTGTCTAATTTTAGTGGGTACTAAAATGATGGTTGGGTACCCAGATCATGACAAATTTTCAAAGTAATTGGAGGATCTTAAACTTAAAGATTGCCTAAAAAAGAAGTTGATATTACCACATAAAGAGAGGCATTGACGA
>KZ651476.1:334213-347382 GCA_001010745.2 Gerris buenoi | reverse complement strand
ATAGGCATTTAAACAAACCAAAATAGTGGAGAGCGGTCTCTCCCGCCAATATGGTGGACAATGTGATTTTCATGATCCTGAATTCTAAATTAGTTAGTAGACTAAAAATCAAGTTGATTTTAGTTTACCATTTGATAGATGGCCACTTTGATTTTGAGTAATATTTGAATAACTAATCTACCTCAGGACAAACTAACATCAACTTCAGTTCCGGTCTGCTAACCAATTTTGTACTCAGGATCATGAAAATCACATTGTCCACCAAAATATGTGAGACATGGCTGCTCTCCTCCACTTTATTTTATTTATTTTTTTCGAATGGCTATTGCCAAGCTATGTCCTGAAGACAAACTTATCCAACCACAAATTCTTAAAAGGCACAAAAAGATCAACTTGTATATAAAATTCTAGCTTGATATTAGTCAGACACTTTTTTGCACGCTATCTCCTAGGCTGTGATTTATACACAAACTGTTGCTCAGTATTATAGATAAAATTTTCCCTTTAAAGTTTTCATACTCAGTTATTGTATTTGAGAGATAGCGTATCAAAAGATCGCTATTTTAGCTCAATGATATTCTTAGATAAGCTACTTAGAGCTTATTAGTAGAATTAAATTTAAAGTTTTCTTTAACCTTATAGCATTTTCAATAGAAATTCAAAGTTTCAGCATTATAATTTTTTATACAAATGTTTCAGAGTGGTAACCAGTTTGTCGAAGGTGTTTACAACGAAACTGTGAACATCGTAGAATTAGATGAAGGATTAGACGGAGAAACCTTTTTCCTCTACGTTCTTCTTGGAGCAGCTGGCGTACTACTCTTAGTAGTTGGACAGCAATTCCTCGTGTCCAGCGTAGGCAGATCTAGACCAACCACTCATCAGAAGAAACAAGTGGAGACTGGAACCACGGAGAAATCTGATGTAGACTATGAATGGCTTCCTACAGAAACCCTACATCAACTTAGTAAGTTGTTTTTGTTGTTTGTGTTATATTTGCGCCTCTACACCTTACGGTAAAAGAGGTTGCGATTAAGTAAGTAAGTAAGTTATATTTGCACGATTTAGACTTATTAGATATGTTTGTTAGCTGTATACCCTTCGAGGTTTGTCCAATTACGTCAATAATGTTTGTTTGATAATTGGTATTGAAATTGGTACTTTCCCCACCCTCTTTTAGCCCAGTGTAAATTTATTACTAGTATTTGCTAGGCAATGTATTGTTTAATTATTTTTTTGTGACAAAGAATCTTGACTGGTTTTGTACCTTATGCGGTAAATCATTTATTTATTATAATACCATTTATCTAGAATATTAGTTTGTTAAGTCTATTAAAGTTCTCTATACATTCAGCTGCTGGTACTTCTTTAGATTGTTACTCCCCTTATAAAAATAAGTGTTGCCATTTTCTTGGGAGTAGTACGAGTAGAACTCAGGTCCAGGACAGTAGATAGTAAGTGGGCTAACTTGTTATAGGCCAAGGGCAGTAGCACCTTAAAAGTAAGTGTATGGTGCATCACAATAGATTAATTTAAAAGAAAATATATTAATAATGATAATGTAATGAAAGCTAACTAAAATGAATAAATGTTGCATTTTTGAGAAGATACGCCCCCTGTTAATGTATATGATTTAATGACAACTTTTGAGTGTTTAATTACGTTGTAAGGAATTATATTAACATAATTAATATTTTATTGACGATTTAATCAATTATTTTTAATAATTTGATAGTTCAAATCGCTTTTTTTATTATTTTGATAATAAAAAAAAATTGTTTTTGCTACCGCTTAATAGTGGTATTTAATTTATCTTATGCATATTTTTTTTTTTTAAATATGGATTCGAAATAAGATAATTGTTTTTCTTTATGTGTGCTGCGAAAAACAGAAAATGGCAATTACCACATGAAGCACTCAAAAACAAAAAAGAGGAAGCACAAAAAGGAGGTATAAATTAATCAACGAGTGATCGATTTTATATCAAAGAGTGCAAATTGCATGTAGTTTTTTTTTTTTTTTAATATTTTTATTTTTACTATTGTGAAAATTTGATTTTCTTTTTGAATCTTTTGCAATTATGAAGTTTTTCCTCTCTCTGGGTTTTAGAGTGATTATTCTTTGTAAATTTTATTTTGCATGCTATACTATGATCACCTTATTGGAATAAGGACATTAATGTGTGAGAAATTAGGTGGTGCCTGATGCTAAGGTGTGTAATTCATCGGGTGGAGTTGAATGATCATTAAATAATGCTTATATATGTATAAGTATGCTTCTGTGGAGGAAAACTACATCCAAAACATGTATAAGACATAAAGGTGTTTGAGGCAATAAAGCTAGAAGTTGAAGAGGATTTTATGTGTTTAGAAGATATGAAAAAAAAAAAAAAAATGTCGAGACAACATTTTATAAACAATTTCGTTATTTTTTTATTTTTTATTTACAACATTTTTTATCTTCTACATATCTATCATATATCATATTGGCGGCCAGAGTCATTAACCCTGCTAACTGTCATTGACGTGTGTCATTAACGCTCACTTTAAAAAGATTAGGTTTCCCCAGGTGCTCAATGGTAGCCATGTTTACCACCTATCTTTAGGTATACATATGTGTATGTTTACATACATATTCTAATAATGGTACTCTTTTACTTTGTTACCTACCACAACAGAAAAGAAAGTGGTTAATAACATAGTAAAAATGGTGCCCCGTACGCCTCTTTTAGTTTGTTACCCACTTAAATTGTTATCAATAAAATTTTGAAAAATAGGATGGGTACCAAAGTTAATATAGCTAGCTATTAAGGCAAAGGCATATTTAGTCCAATGTACTTTGAAACCAAGGAATAATAATAATTAATTTAATTTATTTGCATAAGATAATAATACAATCTTCTACAAAAACAAAAATTAAAAGAAACAATAGCCAATATAAAGATCGGGGAAGCGTTTGATACATGATCTAGACAAATTATGTTATATAATTACAGTAGATCGCCTACTTGACATACAAAACTATAAAATATAATGTTACTTGGTGAAACAATGATTCAGGAAGTGGTACATGAGTTTAAAAATAAAATAATACTAATAATAAACAAATAAAATAAAAAATAACTTCTGATAAAACAGAATTATAGAGGTTTTTTATTTATTTTTTTCGAATGGCTATTGCCAAGCTATGTCCTGAAGACAAACTTATCCAACCACAAATTCTTAAAAGGCACAAAAAGATCAACTTGTATATAAAATTCTAGCTTGATATTAGTCAGACANATCAATAATGATAATGTAATGAAAGCTAACTAAAATGAATAAATGTTGCATTTTTGAGAAGATACGCCCCCTGTTAATGTATATGATTTAATGACAACTTTTGAGTGTTTAATTACGTTGTAAGGAATTATATCAACATAATTAATATTTTATTGACGATTTAATCAATTATTTTTAATAATTTGATAGTTCAAATAGCTTTTTTTATTATTTTGATAATAAAAAAAAATTGTTTTTGCTACCGCTTAATAGTGGTATTTAATTTATCTTATGCATATTTTTTTTTTTTAAATATGGATTCGAAATAAGATAATTGTTTTTCTTTATGTGTGCTGCGAAAAACAGAAAATGGCAATTACCACATGAAGCACTCAAAAACAAAAAAGAGGAAGCACAAAAAGGAGGTATAAATTAATCAACGAGTGATCGATTTTATATCAAAGAGTGCAAATTGCATGTAGTTTTTTTTTTTTTTTAATATTTTTATTTTTTTTAAAAATTTGATTTTCTTTTTGAATCTTTTGCAATNAAGGGAAAGCAGCTTCTCCCAAAGTAACCTATGAGATACTGAGTCAAATGCTCTAAGAAAATCAACAAAGATTCCAATGATATATGGTGAACCTTCAATTAATTGGCTAGTTATAACTGAATGGAGAATGAAAATATTGTCAAGGCACCCTCGACCCACTCTAAAGCCAGCTTGTTCCTCTGGGATCAAATGGTTTTCTTCGGCCCAGTGAGAGATTCTTTTTAGGAGAATGGAAGAGAATATTTTTTCAACAGAGTTCAATAATGCAATACCTCTATAATTAAGACAATTGTGATGGTCACCCTTTTTGTGCAACATGAAAATCCTTATATTAGCCCAGTCAGAGGGAACTGTACCTTCTGATAAAACAGTATTATAGAGGTTTAATAAATAATGACACCATGAAGGGCTAAGGGTTTTAAAAAATTCATAAGAAATCCCATCAGGTCCAGGTGTGTTTTGTTGTTTTAATAAAAACCTAATAGATTCTCTAGCTTCTATCAGCAACTCAAGTGACTTCTGGAAAGTTGTTAAATCCTATTCACCGAGACTTTCAAAATAAGAAAGTTGGGTATGATTTTTCTGAACATATATGCCTAATTTCGTCAAAATCGGCTCAATAGTTTAGGCTCTATGCGTCTGCAGACAGACAGACATTTTTTAAAAATAAATCCATAAAAATCTCAAAATCAAATTTTCCCTCTGTCACAATACTTTCTCTTAATATGAGATAGTAAAGACCAATCATAATGTCAAGTTTCAATAATTGATTCATCCATTCAGTAAAAATGTGTTTTTGGACTTAGTCTAGTTTTGATCTATACCGACTAAATTTTTCATAGTGTTTTAGATAAGATAACCAGCTCAACACACATAAACAATTTAAAAACACACATAGACAAGTAGTAGTAGTTAGTTGTTATGCTTTGTTTATAATTTCTTTGTATTGTATTATTATTATTTATTTTTTGTTATTGTGTGCAATGATTTAGTACCATTCATTATTTTAATTGTAGCTTTTTTAAAGTTTTTTTAATCACTTCATTTTCATGTATCATCTACTGAGTATGTTTCATATCACATTGATTGCCTGTCATTCATGTTTTGATCCTTTGTAGCGGTTGTTATTGGTTTTCCCCGTTGATTTTTTTAGTGAGCTTAATGGTATATGAGCTGAATTAAGTATGCGTTAAGTACAGCTTGATGCACTTTGTTATCATTATCACAGTTTAGTCTATGTTTCATCATTCTAATGATAAAAATTGTTAATGATGTGTAGAAGTTTTCAAAAACCTTCAAACAAAGAATTAATTGACAAATTAACACGAGTTCCTTAAAAGTTTTATTTTAGTAATATGGTTTCAGATCTTTTTATATCAGTATTTCGCCTCTACATGAGACATCTTTAAGACTTATTAAAAATATATTTTTGGAACACGCATTTTGTGTTATCATACCTGTGTTATCATATATAATTGTGTTATCAATTAATGCATTATCAATGGCTTACTTTAAAAATATTTACAACACTGTTTAAAAACTATTTTATTTTCTCCTCATGATGATGTGAAATTCCACATTTAAAAACACTGTAGTCACATTTTACCCATAATGTCTCATTTAAGCAATTACTGGAGAGTTAGTTTCTACGTAAAATTGCGCAGCCTTTCTTCAGAACATACAACCTTGATTGTCTTTTTTATTTACTAACAAAGGAGTTACAACACAGTCCTAGAAATCTGAGGAAATTCAACTGACAGCTCCAAAAATTGTGA
Organism: Gerris buenoi; assembly: GCA_001010745.2. Lineage (NCBI taxonomy): Eukaryota > Metazoa > Arthropoda > Insecta > Hemiptera > Gerridae > Gerris > Gerris buenoi. Next base: position 341,797 of record KZ651476.1, on the reverse strand, counting down.
AACGTCAATTTTTACGAACTTTTCCATCAATTTTCCGAATGAGTTCATCGGTAATTAATGATGGCCTATCACTTCTCTCTTCATCATGAATTTTTTTTTCGTCTACTTTTAAATAAACGAACCTATTGAGTACAACTCCTTCACTCATTACACTTGGTTCATACCCGGCACAAAGTTCTTGAGGAATATCTGCTGCCGAAACAATTGTTTTGCCATTAAAAAACTTATGATGCATTTGGCGGGGTAATAAATTGCAGCGCACGTTTCAAGATGCTATAAAAACCAAACTAGCTTTTGTACCTTCACTCAACTACTGCATAATGCAGATTGACCTGCTGCATTGCATCAGTGTACCAATGGCGCCAATACTCCCACTAGTTCCCACACAGTGGCCAATCGGAGATTACTGTCCAAATGGCACTCATATATTGTGTTTTTAGATATGAGAATTTTTTTCTTCATCTGAAATTATGAAATTATTTCAGATGAAAATAAAATAGATTTTTTTAAGTATTGTACAAGTTTTTAATATAAGTATAATAAAAGTATAAGTATAAATAAAATAAAAATAAGTATAAGTATAAATACATAAAACATGCTTTTGACTGAACTTCCCATTGAAGCAACTTAAACATACATTTATCTTATCTAACTGCACGAAATTAATACTTGCCCATAACTCAGTACCGCTTGTTACAATGTTGTGCAAATGATCTATTTCATTTCATCAAATGGAAGTTTTTTTAAACCATTTTTACCCCTGTGAAACCTGCCTGAAATTCTAATGCATGATTCCGTTTGTATTCAAATTCATTTGTTAATTGTTCTTTTTATTTTTTTAATACTTAGACAAGCACACAGTTTATCAAATAATATACAGACAATTAGATACATTTAATTATTTGAATTATTTAGTTGTTATCAAAATAGCAGCTTATTAAGTGTATCATTTTTGGGACTAATCGAAATTAAGATATATTTGATTGTTAAAAATTAATATCTTTTATCTATTGAATTAATTTATTAATACATTTTTTTTTTTTCTTTCTAGATAAGTCGCCACGACTAAGGACCAGTCCTAAAACAAGCCCAAAGACTAGAAAAGCAAAAAGATCTGCAGGTTCCGATAATTAAAAACGAAAATAAAAAAATCAACCAACAAAGAAAATACTCAACAAAACTGGACACAACATGCCACCATGTTGAACATTAATTAATTATAACCAGAATGAATCCATCTTAGATGGATAATCATTAAATGAACTGTTCAAAAACCTTTTTTTTTCATTATTTATCATTATTATTTATATACATAAAAGATATAATTTCGATTACATTTTCCCCAATTATCCCTCTACTCTATTTTTATGTAAACTATTTTTTAATATCTCTTGATATTTTAATTAGCATACTCTATTTGATGAGAATATGAAATCAAATTGACATTTTGAATCGCAAATAAATCGTGGAGAGAGGGTATAAAACCTTTAAAGTATTTTTCTTTGTTATTATTATCTTTATTTGTTAATTTTTTGTACGATTATTATATTAAATTTATTTGTGATTATTATTATTTGAAAAGAGTATTTTATACTCTTTTTCAATTTGTTTATTATTTTCATTTATTATTATTNTGTGGCCACTAAAAACAATGTGACGCTTAGAGATGATCCTTGGATTATCCCATTTTTTTGGATGTGGTTGTTTGAGAGTGACTGCCCAATTCTCACTCGGAAGGTTCTATCTTCAAGGAAGCTTTTAATAAACTGAATCATGTTACCATTTATTTTCCATGATATCAGTCTCTCTATAATACCATACCGCCATGTCATGTCGTATGCCTTGGCGAGGTCAAAAAAGACCCCCAGGGCATGCTCTCTGACAAGGAATGTGTCCTGTATGAATCGCTCAAACTGGGCAAGATGGTCAACTGTTGAGTGTCGTTTGCGGAAGCCCGCTTGGTAATCACTAATTAAATTATTCTGTTCTAAGTACCACATCAGACGATAATTCACCATACGTTCCAGAATTTTACCTAAGCAGCACGTAAGTGATATAGGTCGGTAACTCTCCGATTTGTGGGGATCTTTTCCTCCTTTTAGAATTGGGATCACTACTGCTTCCTTCCAGGCAGCTGGGTATTTTCCTTGGTCCCACATCTCATTAAAAAGACTCAACATGATTCTCTTTGCCTTGAGTGGTAGTTCCTTAATCATTCTATACGAAATCCCATCTATGCCAGGTGAGCTATCGTTGGCTTCATTTATGGCGATCATTAGTTCGTCCCAGGTTAGTGCTACATTGTAAATTTGTCCATTGTTTTTTTCCACTCTTAGTTCTATCTTTTCCTTTCTGTCCTTAAATGCCTTAAACTCTTCGCTGTATGAGGCATCACTCGATACTTTTTCGTAATGTGAGGCGAGGATATCCGCCACTTCCTTTGGCTCAATGGTGATGGCTCCTTCCGAATTAACCAAGGATGGGACAAAGGGACCTGATTTTCTCCCTGTGATGGCTCTGATTTTCTTCCACAGATCCGCTGACTTTGTTTCACTTGTCATGGAGGATATATAATTCCTGATAGACTGCTTTGTCGCCTGACGCTTTAATCTTCTTTCTGTTGCTCGGGCTTTTTTGAACGCAATGATGTTATCAATGGTGGTTTGTCGAATCATTTTGTTGAAGGCTCTTTTTTTCTTCCTGTTTGCTAAACTTATTTCCCTTGTCCACCACGGTACTGGGTTTCTTCCCACAATGTGAACTTTTCGGGGGATGGATTTTTCTGCCATGGAGTTGATGATATCCTGAAAGGTTTTGGCATCCCTTTCGATATCCCCTGTTAGGGTCACATTATCTGGGAAGCTTTGTTTGTAGTTTTCCCAGTTTGCTCTCTCATAGTTCCATCTAGGTGGAGGGATGAAAGAACTTCTCCTGTTAGATGTTTTGATGAGTATGGGAAAATGGTCACTGTGGTGAAGATCCTCTAATGTCTCCCATTCCAGTGTTGGTGCGATGACCGGTGATGAGACTGTTAGGTCTATTGCATCAAATGTACCACTGGCTGCTCTGAAGTGTGTTGGGGCTCCATTATTCAGCAGGTACACGTTAGACTCTTGGAATATTCCTTCGAGCTTTCTGCCTTTGGTATCTGTACGAAGGCTAATAGAAATAGTATAGTAGAATAGTAGTATAGTAGAAGGCTAATAGAATCCTAGTAAAATCAGTTATTTTTACCATGGCGCAAACAATTACTAGGGGGTAGGGTAACATAAATTATTTTAATTTTTTTGTTTAAAACTATACAGGGTATCCCAACTTAAGTCTGCCAAAAAGAAGGGGCATATAGAGGACCCTAAAAGGAGTCAAAAATGATATATTAACCTTTGTCCTTTCAGGCTTCATTTTCTGACTAGAGCCATTTTTTAAAATTTTGGGCTAAGCTTATTTTTTTAAACTTAAACTAGTGTATCTTGAGAACAAAGAGTGGTAGCTCTATCGTTGGAAACCTAAAAACATTTGCTAAAAGAAATGTTTTTATCAATTTTCATTTATTTTTATTCCTTCTAGTTCAAATTTAGCTCAATATCTTTTTTTAAAAAATCGGAAAAAAATAAAATTTGATGGCCCATCCCATAAGTGCTTAAACTAGTAAGTTTTTGAATTATCCAGGCAATGGAAAAACTTCTTTATTTAATTGCCTTTTCATGGATACCCATATATGTTAAATAGGATTTTTTTTTACGTTTTAAGTACATTTATTGAAAAAATAAAATAAAATAAACAGGTAAAGTGAGTGCTAGTCAGCACACAACGAGGGTTCGTAGGCCACACTGTATAGTTAAGTAGTACCCTATTTATGGTGTTTTTAAAATGCTAAAAAGCCTACTTTAAAATATTTTATGGGTCTGATATTCTCAAAACACATAAACAAACTTCTGATGANAGCCTGGACCCTTTAAGCAAAAACCCTTTTGCAAGAAACCTTTAAACTAAGTTTTCAAGGCCCTGGCAAACAATTCCAATTAGACCGCTGCTAAACGGCCTGGGAACTGCAGGACCTGACTCCCAAGTAATACAAAGAGCTGCCCTCCGGCTCTTCCAGCAATAATTTTCCATTTAAACCAAATATAAGTATTTATTTAGTAATGAACTTAACTACTTAGAAACTATCTCATTTCTCTTTTAGCCAAAGCACTTTGTGTACATTTATTAAGGTATTGCCGGCAAAGGGTAATGGATTTGAACTTAGGAATCTTTACCTGTTCTATAATATTACCTAGGTCTGTACTTATGTTATTGTGGTTTGTTTTGTCCTCGCCTTTGTATTAAGCACATATTATAAATATCGCTTACTGTTTATTATTTTTATTTTTTGTTGATTAAATTTGTCTAATTAACTCATAATGACGTTAGTAAATATGTTTTTAGCATATAAATTAGTTCTAATCCCAAATTCCATACCTATATATTTGAGTCGAACCCCTCCCCAACGGACCTTCTGTATAACGGACAAATTTTTCGTCACCGTCATTTTCTACTCAAGATATTTTATGATCTAATTATAATTATTATTATTTTTATTTTATTTTTTTTTAATTAATCAAATTTTCAAATTCCTAATTTTTTTGTTGCTTTTTTTCTCAAATCTTAAGTGAAAATTTATTTAATTTTTATGCACTTTGAATGTTTACATTCTATGCATTCTTAAATTTTGGATTGTTAAATTATTTAATTGTTGCTTTTATTCAATTTCTTTTTCTTTTTTTTTAATTGTATAGTTTTTATTTTTTTAAAAAGTTATATTTATTGTATTTTTTCCTTTTTTTTAAGACTGGTGTACAGATTCTTTAAAAGAAAATAAATATTTAAAAAAATAAAATAAATTTGACTTTTTAATCCCTTCTGTTTTTTTCTGAGATTGGAATTGAAACACCTACTCTGGTTGTTGAATTTTTCTGAGATTGGAATTGAAACACCTACTCTGGTTGTTGAATTTTTCTGAGATTGGAATTGAAACACCTACTCTGGTTGTTGAATTTTTCTGAGATTGGAATTGAAACACCTACTCTGGTTGTTGAATTTTTCTGAGATTGGAATTGAAACACCTACTCTGGTTGTTGAATTTTTCTGAGATTGGAATTGAAACACCTACTCTGGTTGTTGAATTTTTCTGAGATTGGAATTGAAACACCTACTCTGGTTGTTGAATTTTTCTGAGATTGGAATTGAAACACCTACTCTGGTTGTTGAATTTTTCTGAGATTGGAATTGAAACACCTACTCTGGTTGTTGAATTTTTCTGAGATTGGAATTGAAACACCTACTCTGGTTGTTGAATTTTTCTGAGATTGGAATTGAAACACCTACTCTGGTTGTTGAATTTTTCTGAGATTGGAATTGAAACACCTACTCTGGTTGTTGAATTTTTCTGAGATTGGAATTGAAACACCTACTCTGGTTGTTGAATTTTTCTGAGATTGGAATTGAAACACCTACTCTGGTTGTTGAATTTTTCTGAGATTGGAATTGAAACACCTACTCTGGTTGTTGAATTTTTCTGAGATTGGAATTGAAACACCTACTCTGGTTGTTGAATTTTTCTGAGATTGGAATTGAAACACCTACTCTGGTTGTTNAAATAACAAGAGTATTGTCACCACAATTGTATATTAATTAAAACACATATTCAACATTTTGTATCATCAGTGTTAACATGGTAAGAGTAAATTCTACTAGATCTTTAGAAGAGACTTTACTCTTAATATAAGTAACACAGCACTGAAGATTATATCAAATGTCGAAATGTGTTTAATTATTAGTATTAAATTGTGGTGAAAATATTCTTGTGTTACATTCCATTAACCTCTCTAGTCATAATTATAAAGAGGAATACAAAATCTCAGTCAAAACAACCAATCATGTGTTAATCAAAAAACCTTATACACCAGGGGATAGTTTTCTCTGATAAAAATAAAATCGACAACATTTTATTCTAATACAATTAAAAAAATATATATTTCTCTCACTTTCTTATTAATATAATATCATATAAAAATATGCACATACTTCATTACATGTTATACACAGAGAAACTATTTGCTTTTAAGAGATGCCATGTAGAGTTCGAGACCTTGTTGAACTTTAGGCATAGTTACGAATCCAAGGAACGTCTTTACATCTTCTTCTCTGTTCTTAACCAGCCATTCTACCGTTGGCTGACGGTACCTCATTTTCGTTACAGACCTCGCCATAGCTGTAAAATAAATTTCATTAGAGTGAGTACAAAGCATGGTGCATAATATAATGTCAAAATGGTAAAAATAACAATAAAATCTTGTATAAGTTTCTTAAAAAACAACGGACCACATTCTGGAACAAAATCACTGATCAGTGGGACCACATTCCAGCTACACTTTTATCTTGGTGGTCAACATTTTGCTGATCAGTCAAGTTTTGGAACATGCTCTTCCAACTACAATTCTATCTAGTGTCTAATACCCTAGCCCACAGTTCAGATTCTATTGAACCAATTAGCCCTGTATGAGGGCATCTGTACAGTTCTATACATACTTTCCAGTCTCTTCTAGCTTTTTCTGTTATTTAAATTGGATTTTTTGGTATTTTGGTTTATTTCCTGGCACTGTGTGATGCCGTTCCCTCTTAAAACGTATTAAAAGGGAAAAAAAGATGAAAGTTGTGTAAAATAATTAAATTGTCTTCCTTAACAAAATAATCCAACAATTACTAAGAATAAATAATTAAATAAAAGAAGATATATTTTATGGTCCTAGAATTTTAATATTATAAAAATATTTTTATTTTTTAGGTCTCAGAAATAGAAGTTTTCCTGATAAAAATAAAATCGACAACATTTTATTCTAATACAATTAAAAAAATATATATTTCTCTCACTTTCTTATTAATATAATATCATATAAAAATATGCACATACTTCATTACATGTTATACACAGAGAAACTATTTGCTTTTAAGAGATGCCATGTAGAGTTCGAGACCTTGTTGAACTTTAGGCATAGTTACGAATCCAAGGAACGTCTTTACATCTTCTTCTCTGTTCTTAACCAGCCATTCTACTGTTGGCTGACGGTACCTCATTTTCGTTACAGACCTCGCCATAGCTGTAAAATAAATTTCATTAGAGTGAGTACAAAGCATGGTGCATAATATAATGTCAAAATCATAAAAATAACAATAAAATCTTTTAAAAGTTTCTTTAAAAAAATTAACATGACAACGGACCACATTTGGGAACAACACAGTGATCAACATGTTTCTGGTTAGTGAGAACCACGTTCCAGGAACGTGCTCTCCTAACTACACTGCTATCTATTTTCTAATCCCCAGGCCCACAGTTCAGATTCTATTAAACCAGTTAACCCTGTAGACTGTATCTGTATACTGCCGTGCTAAGCCAAAAAACCGTATCTGTCATTTTGGTCGAAAATATGGTTTTGACATATTCAGGGTTTTGGGGGGTCGTTTTTGCTGTTTTTGATGGTCCCGAAGCCGTATCTTCATCCTAAATACAAGAAAACAGAGATTTTTAGTTAAGGTTTTTGTATT
>KZ651476.1:312250-324046 GCA_001010745.2 Gerris buenoi | reverse complement strand
ACACATCCTAAATTATTATTATTAATAATAGTTGACAACCTTCGTTATCGTTAACTCATATTTATTACATCAACTCCTTATAGGTTTTTCTATGTTTTCTACTAAGTACAATTATGTTAAATACGTTTAATTATGTACTAATTCATTTCTTATTATTTGTTATTTTGTGATATTTTTAGAGTCTATCCTTCACTTAGATTCTAGTAAACTTGTATAACTTAAGTTTAGTCATTATTCATACCCTGTAATTTTCAGTACACACTTCCATTACACACAAATACAATATCAAATCTTAAATTTAAAGTATGTTTTTAACTCACCTGAATCCTCATTAACAGAGACATTAACCAGTTCACCAGAAGCAGAGCTCATTCTTCGAGCAAACTCCTTCCTGAAGGTAGACAAAACTGGCCGGAACATCTTCATTATGCTATGTTGTTTGAGCACTTACTAAGGTAATTACCTGAAATTAAATTGTAAAAAAATACATCAATATTCAAAACATACTTCTATACTTCAATAATGACACAGTGAGATATCGTACTTTCATTGTAACGTTCACTGCTTGAATTTGCTCCCTGCTTAGCTAACATCTATAAGGCTTATCTGAGCTGTCAGAATCAAGAACTATCTCAATTCGACTACAGTACATAAAAACTTGAAATAAAAACACACTGGCAGTGTAATTTAAAATAATCTATGATGGTATATCCACAACATATATAAAAAATCATCTTAACAACTGATACTGCATTGACACATGTATTTCATCCATGACTGTCCATATCTGGCAACCAAAAATTTAAGACAAGGAAGCCATGAGTTGATCAGAATATAAAAAGAAATGATTAATTCTAATATACACCAATATCCCTTTGTCAATATGTTAAATATACCTTTGTCAATATGTAAATATCCCTTTGTCTTAACAATTTATTGAACAAGTCCTACTAATAAAATATATAAATTCAAGGTGAGGAAATGCCAAAGGTACTTCAGATAAATATTTTAGAAACAATTACGGTTATATAATCATTGAGGTGAATAACCTTAATTAATATTGATACTAATCTGCAGTTATCAATACAGTCTAGAATTGCTTGACTGCACAATTTCACTAGATTTATACAATTAGAGATTATATCCCTTTTTCATTACAGTTCATTTTTTAAGATTAATACATTTGAAAGCTTATATCTATATAATTAATACATTTTAGACATAATATCTCTTTGTCATTTTGAAGTAAATCTGCAAGCAGGGGGTGTTCATAAAATATGATCAATTTTATACACAGGAGAGATTATATACCTTTGTCTAAAGAACTGTTAGGCAAAGAGATATCATAAGTATTATTAATATCCCTTAGTCTTAACAGACCATTAAACTAAGGGATAGCATCAAAATAAGGCACAATTGAAAACCATATAGAAGGAATAATTAAATAATTTCATGAAAGTATATTATAATGTACACACTTTTCTATGAATACCATCGATAAATAATTAGTAAGAATACATAATAAATTTGTAAATTCGTCGCATGTATTAACAGATTAAAGAAAGGAAATTAAAGATAAATTTAACTTTTTATAACGAGCAACAATCTTACATTATCTTCAATTAATATTTAGATAATTAATTAGCAAATATGATAAACCGAATTTTTATTTTGCTTTAATTCACAGAAGCTATTAAACATGAATACTTACAGAGTCGACAAAAACTTCGAATTCTGCAAATTATATACTACAATTAGATAAAAGAATTTGATAAGACTTATTTATTTTTAAATTCTAAACTTAAATTAAACTATCCCCTTAACTTCTCGTCTAAATTTATCTCAAATCTACTTGGGTTGGATTAACTGATAACTTTAACTTATCAATTGCGCATGTGTTATCACTAAGACTTCCTATTGGTTTAAAGATTATAAAAGTATTTAAAGATGGATAATTTGAATTTAAAAATACGAAATTTGCATTATTTGTTATCTAATTCTAATTTATTTATGAGTTTTGAATTACTTATTTTTATTACCTTGGTTCAAAAGGAAATAAATGTTTATTTTTTTGGTTTCTTATATTATTTTGTGAGCTAATGTTCAATAATTGAATATAGATAATAATTCAGACTTTCTTATACACCGCTAATATGTATGAAGATTAATTATTTTGATGGCTTATTAATTTTATTTTGATGATTTTACACAAATTTAAGATCCCCTGAGTCTAAAAAAAAGTTCAACTGTTATCTGTTCAGATGTGTAGAGCCTAATCTAGATGACCAATTTTGATTAAATTTAGCTTACATGTTCAGAAAAAATCATACGGTGAGATGAAATCCAAAAATTAATTTTAGTTTAAAATATGGGGGTTCTAATATTAATATACAGGGTGACCAGTGACAAAATGTCATAAAGAAACTGGTGAATTCTAGGGGTCAGATGCAACAAAAAATGTTGTGTAAGCATAATCCCATATTTCTCAATAGTTCTTGAAATATCAATTTATTTCTTTTATCAGAGGTTCACGAAAAATTCCAAAAAAAATGGGCAAAGGATCAATTTTAAAGAACATAAAAGATCATCCTTTCATAATCACTCATTGATTTTCAAATTATCAGCTGCTGAGCATCTATCTAAGTTACATTTAAAAGTTTTGACCACAAAATTCCAGAGCTTTCATCTGTTAATTGAGGAATGTTAGAATTGTGGCGAATTCAGGAAAAACATCTTCTTATCCTAAGCTTTCAAATGATATCATTAAAGTATAAGATCAACGGACTAGTTTTTTAATTATGGTGGATTGAATGTTACCAGGCGTGAAATTATTTGGACAGGATCTTAACTAATTCTTGTACAAACGCAAAAAAGGTTTCTCTTCGGGTTCTTATAGTAAATATGACGCTGAACAAAAAAGTTCCTTTAAACATAGATCCCGTTTCGTTTTCAAGATATTCATAAACTAAAACATCATTTTTGGGCGTTTATCCTTAAATTCTCAAATACTACGCTTTTAACCATAAAACACCTTGACGCATATATTATAGAGAATCAGATTAGACTAGTTCTAGCTTTCTACTTCAAAATCCTTTAGGAATTAGATGTTACCCCACCTCAAATTTCAACCCGAATATGTTTTTATCATTTACACCCCCATGTGGACTCAATTCGTAGGACACACTGTAAATACAGTTTATTTTATGTTTTTAAATAAGCATTGAAACTCAAACAACAATTAAGGTTGTTGATTTTTCACCAAAAACTATTACAGTAGAGCCTCGATAAGAAGTGTCTTAAGGGAATAACAAAAAATGTCGTGTAAGCATAATCCCATATTTCTCAATAGTTCTTGAAATATCAATTTATTTCTTTTATCAGAGGTTCACGAAAAATTCCAAAAAAAATGGGCAAAGGATCAATTTTAAAGAGCATAAAAGATCATCCTTTCATAATCACTCATTGATTTTCAAATTATCAGCTGCTGAGCATCTATCTAAGTTACATTTAAAAGTTTTGACCACAAAATTCCAGAGCTTTAATCTCTTGATTGAGGAATGTTAGAATTGTGGCGAATTCAGGAAAAACATCTTCTTATCCTAAGCTTTCAAATGATATCATTAAAGTATAAGATCTCTTTGTCATTTTGAAGTAAATCTGCAAGCAGGGGGTGTTCATAAAATATGATCAATTTTATACACAGGAGAGATTATATCCCTTTGTCTAAAGAACTGTTAGGCAAAGAGATATCATAAGTATTATTAATATCCCTTAGTCTTAACAGACCATTAAACTAAGGGATAGCATCAAAATAAGGCACAATTGAAAACCATATAGAAGGAATAATTAAATAATTTCATGAAAGTATATTATAATGTACACACTTTTCTATGAATACCATCGATAAATAATTAGTAAGAATACATAATAAATTTGTAAATTCGTCGCATGTATTAACAGATTAAAGAAAGGAAATTAAAGATAAATTTAACTTTTTATAACGAGCAACAATCTTACATTATCTTCAATTAATATTTAGATAATTAATTAGCAAATATGATAAACCGAATTTTTATTTTGCTTTAATTCACAGAAGCTATTAAACATGAATACTTACAGAGTCGACAAAAACTTCGAATTCTGCAAATTATATACTACAATTAGATAAAAGAATTTGATAAGACTTATTTATTTTTAAATTCTAAACTTAAATTAAACTATCCCCTTAACTTCTCGTCTAAATTTATCTCAAATCTACTTGGGTTGGATTAACTGATAACTTTAACTTATCAATTGCGCATGTGTTATCACTAAGACTTCCTATTGGTTTAAAGATTATAAAAGTATTTAAAGATGGATAATTTGAATTTAAAAATACGAAATTTGCATTATTTGTTATCTAATTCTAATTTATTTATGAGTTTTGAATTACTTATTTTTATTACCTTGGTTCAAAAGGAAATAAATGTTTATTTTTTTGGTTTCTTATATTATTTTGTGAGCTAATGTTCAATAATTGAATATAGATAATAATTCAGACTTTCTTATACACCGCTAATATGTATGAAGATTAATTATTTTGATGGCTTATTAATTTTATTTTGATGATTTTACACAAATTTAAGATCCCCTGAGTCTAAAAAAAAGTTCAACTGTTATCTGTTCAGATGTGTAGAGCCTAATCTAGATGACCAATTTTGATTAAATTTAGCTTACATGTTCAGAANGCTGAAGTCTATTTTTCTCTGTCTGTCTCCCTGTGTAAATAGTAATTATAATTTGATTTAAAATAATAATTATAATTTGATTTAAATTAAAATTTAAACTTTCCATAGTATGAATACTACCAAAAACTTAAAAATTGAATAAATTATAATAAAAATACACCTGGAAGTCCCATGCTGGTCATTATGTTAGAAAAACTTCAGAAATCGGTTAAATCAATGCATCGACATCAAAGTTGTCTCTTAACTTATATTATTTTTAATACTACTTTACTTCAAACTTCCCATACTATATCAACAAAATGAAACATTCTATTCTCAATAGTTTTTTTTTTTTACTACAAAAAGAGAACAAGTGTGACTACCACACCATGAAGAATACCCTTCTTTAAGTATTTTAACTCTACTCAAAATTTCATACCTAGAAATGATAAAGAAATCTACAGCAAAAAACATTCTAATAATCGCTTTTTTTTATTTACCTACAAAAAGAGAACAAGATTGACTATCACACCCTGAAGAATGCCCTTCTTTAAGTATTTTAACTCAAACTTTCTTATCTAGGTCTTAAGGATAAAGAAATCTATACACAAAAACCTTATCAGTATATTCCTTATTCATATAAGGAGACAAATTTTCTGCTTAAGAAAATTAATTTTTAATTTTGTTGAGTAACGTAATATTTAGGGTTTTGTAGGTCATCTTCGAACCCATATGTCGAGGGTGATGTGTCTGTCAGTCCGTCCCACTTTAATATCTCTCTTTAAATCTTAGATTTCGAAGTCTATTATTCTCTGTCTCACTTCTTTAACTATAATTTGATTTATATTTACATTTCCTGAAGGATGAGCATAAAAAAAAAGTCTCAACAAATAACAAGAATAAATATTTATAAAAATAAACATAATAAAACAAAACCATATAATTACATTTATTACACAATATTAAAACTATTTCTTCTTAAGTGACGTCAAATAATGTTCGATTCCCCGTACAACTTCAGATTGAATTATAAAATCGTAGAAAAGTTTTGTATCTTCTTGCCTCTTGTTTAAAAGCCATTCCATTGAAAGTTGGCGAAATTTCTTCTTCGTTGTTGATCTCGCCAAAGCTACGTAAAATATAAAAAAATATATATTATTCAAACTTTTATTGAAATATACATAAAAATTTGTGAGGTTCATGCACAATATCAGTGTGAAATATTGTAAAAGTTGTAATGAATTTCAATCTAAAGAAATCTAATTTAATTAATTTATTTCTAAACATATTAAAAAAGTGTTTAAAAGGTGATTTTTGAGCTATCTCAATACTTTCTCTCTATTATACACTTCTACTTATATGAGAAAGTAAAAAATGAATAAAATAAAACCATTACGAGGTAAATTAGATTGAGCATCAAGGAAATCTTCTGCTTTCTGCAAAGCTTCATCTTTAGAAGACACCATTTCATCAATAAGACCAACATTAAGAGCTTCAGAAGCAGAGAACAATTTGCCGGTAGTTAGAGCCAGTTCGGCTTGTCGTGTACCTAACACATTCTTCATATTATCCATCAACCTGAAAAAACAAATCAAATAATTATTAATACGGTTATAGGGCATACCATCAAAAATAACAGTAGTTTACTCTTTGCAATGTTTTTTCAAAGTTTCCAAAAATAAATAAAAGAACACCCTTTAAATGTTGTTTTCATGTTTTTTTGTTTGTTTTATTTTTTGTTTTTGTTTTTTCATTATTCGCTAAAATGTTATGAAAATATTTTATTTTTCAATTAAATTCCACATAACCATTTCTTAATCCTGATTTATTAAAATTCTCAACAAATGCAAAGAGAGCAATGCAAAAAAAAAAAAAATTGTTTCTAGTTTTCAATTTTTTTGATTTATTACCAAGGCGGTGCAACAACACCCACTTTAGTTTCATTAAGGCCAATAGTGTATTTTGGCCCAACCATAATCCTATATTCACAGCCAAGAGCCAATAAACATCCTCCAGCCGGACTATGACCCTAAAAATAAAGGAATTAGTTGTAGAAAAGCATTGATTTTTAAAAGCATTTAAAAGTCTTAAGCAGGTTCGGACATCGTAGATAATAATGCCGACAGAGATTTTATTAGCCTCCTCATTGATTTATCGTAATTTTCCAGAGTGGTGGAAAGTTCCACTCCTTCGACAGACGTAGTTTCCTTGAAAGCAACAACTGACAAGAGAGAAACCCCCCAATTGGAAACATTGGTATCAACACAATACTGATTAACTACAGTCTAAGAGGAGCAGTTCAATAGGCGAAAACTCCACTACAAATGAGTTGAAAAGATTGATGGGATGCTTGATGCGCCCCAAGGCTGCTTGAAGCACGTGTCAATCAGCTTGACACGCTGTTTTGATCAAGAGGATTGATAGTGTAGGGCCTGCTTTGGTGGATAGAGTCCGATTAGAAGGTTTGTTGGATTGGGTGTTTGACTTGTACCCAGATGTGAGGTCTTACTTCTTCTTATCTCCAAGTCCCGGTAAGGTAAGCGGTCATTAACAGACTTAAAGATAGATTTCCTCAAAATGGTTTAATGAAGTCCTTTTTTTACTCAATTAAAGCCAATTTCAGAAGTTCACTTATAGTATACTTGTAGTTGGAGTATCTTATGAGGTAAATGTGTTGGGTAAATCCATGTATCTCCACTGTACTCTTATATAAAATAGATCAAATTCAAGTAGGATTGATGACTTTACCAACATTGATAGCAGCTACCGAAGGAAAGGAACTGAGGTAGAGCTTTAAACAGACATCTTGAAAAATATGCCAGAATTTGTTAAATCTATCCAAGTCAGGTTTGTGTATTTCATTTATATCTAAACCAGCACAGAAAACTGTAGGCAAATCCTGCAACAGTAGAAAAGCATTAAAATAAATAAATAAACACACAGTTGATAGCCATTCAAAACACAAGGAGCAGGGAGGTAGATGGGTGGGGGTTAACTTTCCAAACACATCTTGCCTCTTCCACCTTCTTTACAACCCTGGTAACAAACTAATGTCTTAAACAAAACCCAGAACAGGGAGGTAGATGGGTGGGCCTAACTTTCCAAACTCATCTTACATCTTCCACCTTCTTTACGACCCTGGTAACAAACTGTAAGTAATTTCTTGGACAAAACCCAGAGCAGGGAGGTAGATGGGTGGGGGCTAACTTTCCAAACTCATCTTACCTCTTCCACCTTCTTTACGACCCTGGTAACAAACTGTAAGTAATTTCTTGGACAAAACCCAGAGCAGAGAGGTAGATGGGTGGGGGTTAACTTTCCACACTCATCTTACCTCTTCCACCTTCTCTACAACCCTGGTAACAATCTATAAGTATTGTCTTGTACAAAACCCAGAGCATGGAGGTAGATGGGTGGGGGCTAACTTTCCAAACTCATCTTACCTCTTCCACTTTCTTTACAACCCTGGTAACAAACTATAAGTAATGTCTTGGACAAAACCCAGAGCAGGGAGGTAGATGGGTGGGGGCAGACTTTCCAAACTCATCTCTCATCTTACCTCTTCCACCTTCTTTACAACCCTGGTAACAAAGAAATGTCTTGGACAACCTAGTTTTCAACTTGCTTTTATGAATCAATAAATGATAAAATTTAAATGCATACCATCTAGAAACCCCTTACACTTTTCCTTAAAGTTTACTTTTGTTTCACAAAATTAAAAAATTTCTCCCTTATCCACTTTAAAGTCACTATAGATGTATAAAGTAGTGAATGACAAGGCGGGGACAGCAAATGTCCAATTAATAATGAAAATTATTAAAATAATAGGTTTTAGTCACTATTTTTTCTCTTATTATCAGTGAAAATTAATGAAACTAATAAGTTCTCTTATCTATATATATTGTCAACTTAGAGCCACACTGATTTACAAACTTAATAAGTAACTAACGATACAATTTGACAAATTCTTACAGATGTTAGTATCATTCCTTTACACTTATTTTTCTCCAAGTCAGTAAGAGCTGCATTTAGATTCGATAACAAGTCAAAACCTAAACTATTTATAGGTGGACTTGACATGGTAACAGTGGCAAAACCTAAAAATAAAAATATAAACATATAAGGCAAATAGAATGAGTTGATTTTTTACATAAAAAGGTATTTCTTTTATAATTTCTTTACTATTTTAGTGGTATTAACAAACCTGTATCATCATTAACTGAGACTTTAACCATGTCATTACTTTCCGAGCTAATTCTTCGAGTTAACTCTCTCCTTGCCGTACTAAGTATTGGTCTGACAAAAAACATTTTCATTCGACTCTATAGCACCTACAAGGATACCACCTGAAATTGAATTAAACATTACATTTAGAGCAATTTAAGATAAAACTCAAACCTAACAAGTGATCACCTCTTAAAGTAGATTTAGAATTCATTGGAGATATATCAGAATTTAAGAATTAAAAAATTTTGCTTTAAACCATAATTAACAGGAGGTTCATAAAGCTGTTTTAATTATAATGCAATGGATATTCTACCATTTTTTTATACTGTATTAAAATTATATTCATACACAACACTACAATAAAATAGATTCTGCTAGAGCATAATGGTTTATTAAATAGTGGAGTTATGATTGAAAAATATTTGAAGCAAATAAAATATCATTGGTAGCAGAACTACCATGTATATTATGTTAAAAAAAACTGGTTATACTTATAATTAAATAATTATAATAAAGAACAAAATATACTATTTATAAACAACTATAACTGATAAAAGCAATAAGCTAACTAGTGCTTAGTAAAACTCCAATGAAATCTTTATCTTTACAGACNTTCTCTACAACCCTGGTAACAATCTATAAGTATTGTCTTGTACAAAACCCAGAGCATGGAGGTAGATGGGTGGGGGCTAACTTTCCAAACTCATCTTACCTCTTCCACTTTCTTTACAACCCTGGTAACAAACTATAAGTAATGTCTTGGACAAAACCCAGAGCAGGGAGGTAGATGGGTGGGGGCAGACTTTCCAAACTCATCTCTCATCTTACCTCTTCCACCTTCTTTACAACCCTGGTAACAAAGAAATGTCTTGGACAACCCAGTTTTCAACTTGCTTTTATGAATCAATAAATGATAAAATTTAAATGCATACCATCTAGAAACCCCTTACACTTTTCCTTAAAGTTTACTTTTGTTTCACAAAATTAAAAAATTTCTCCCTTATCCACTTTAAAGTCACTATAGATGTATAAAGTAGCGAATGACAAGGCGGGGACAGCAAATGTCCAATTAATAATGAAAATTATTAAAATAATAGGTTTTAGTCACTATTTTTTCTCTTATTATCAGTGAAAATTAATGAAACTAATAAGTTCTCTTATCTATATATATCGTCAACTTAGAGCCACACTGATTTACAAACTTAATAAGTAACTAACGATACAATTTGACAAATTCTTACAGATGTTAGTATCATTCCTTTACACTTATTTTTCTCCAAGTCAGTAAGAGCTGCATTTAGATTCGATAACAAGTCAAAACCTAAACTATTTATAGGTGGACTTGACATGGTAACAGTGGCAAAACCTAAAAATAAAAATATAAACATATAAGGCAAATAGAATGAGTTGATTTTTTACATAAAAAGGTATTTCTTTTATAATTTCTTTACTATTTTAGTGGTATTAACAAACCTGTATCATCATTAACTGAGACTTTAACCATGTCATTACTTTCCGAGCTAATTCTTCGAGTTAACTCTCTCCTTGCCGTACTAAGTATTGGTCTGACAAAAAACATTTTCATTCGACTCTATAGCACCTACAAGGATACCACCTGAAATTGAATTAAACATTACATTTAGAGCAATTTAAGATAAAACTCAAACCTAACAAGTGATCACCTCTTAAAGTAGATTTAGAATTCATCGGAGATATATCAGAATTTAAGAATTAAAAAATTTTGCTTTAAACCATAATTAACAGGAGGTTCATAAAGCTGTTTTAATTATAATGCAATGGATATTCTACCATTTTTTTATACTGTATTAAAATTATATTCATACACAACACTACAATAAAATAGATTCTGCTAGAGCATAATGGTTTATTAAATAGTGGAGTTATGATTGAAAAATATTTGAAGCAAATAAAATATCATTGGTAGCAGAACTACCATGTATATTATGTTAAAAAAAACTGGTTATACTTATAATTAAATAATTATAATAAAGAACAAAATATACTATTTATAAACAACTATAACTGATAAAAGCAATAAGCTAACTAGTGCTTAGTAAAACTCCAATGAAATCTTTATCTTTACCGACACTTGTATTTCTGCAGTGGTAGTAGTAGAAACAATACTGACTTTTTCATAAAAAAAAGAATGCATTTTCATAAAATTAATCATTCCCTTAAATATAATTTCTACTGACTCAAGGTTATTGCAGTGACATTACTTATCACGAAAAAATAAAACACATAGATAAGATAGTAGATATAAATCTTCAAATAGTATAGCTAAATAATTTAAATGATAAGGAACAGGTTATTATAAAAGAATAACACAGTCTCTCCGCATAAATTGAAAAAAAAAAAAGTCAAAGCAGCTTTCAGCCTTCAAAAGGGGATCATCAGTGCATATTTTGGAAGAAAAAATTATATTAAAAACATTAATAAATTTAGTGAGTGGCGAGTCTTCATCATGTCGGAGATTGAGACTCCACAATTGGCACTGATGATGGCTTTTCGAAGGCTGAAAGCTGCTTTGGCAATAACATTTTTTCAATAAAGTTTTTATCCGTACATTGATAAAAATTGAATAAAAAATAAATAAATAAATAATAATAATAAAAAATAAATAATAATAATTTTTTTTTTTTTCATTTAACCATTTGTTCCGGAGTTATCCTTAGAATTTTATCCGAGTAGAACAGAAGGAGGTAAACAATCAAATCTTGGAAAAGGGTCCCCTCCTTTCATATACGTTTAACCGCGATTTTTCTCAGAATTATAAGAGTTATTCCTTCATCTAGAATCCAGGCTGTCCAGGAATTACATTTGGTTTGGACACAATCACACT
>KZ651476.1:287687-299548 GCA_001010745.2 Gerris buenoi | reverse complement strand
CTTCGGTACCGTTTTCGAGAATTTTTTTTTTCACGTTTTTCTCTGAGTTTTTGGGGGGTTGTTTGTTTCCGGTTCTACATGTTTCTGAACATGTTTTTGCCCCAAATTTGGAGCTAGAATAAAGATTAATTACTCGATTTCGCTTCGGGGTATGATTTTTTCTGAAAATGTAAGCCAAAATCAGCTCAGTGGTTTTGGCACCAGGCGTCTGCACAGACAGACTGACATTTATAAAAAAACATATTTTTTTTGGACTCAGCGGACCTCTAAACTTTTAAATCCATCAAAATCGTTTAGTTCGCGCCTTTAAAATACTTTCTCTTTTTATTTGAGAAAGTAAAAAAAAAAAAAATATTTCAAAAGGATGAACTTGAGAAAATTTAAAAACTGGTTAACTATCATTAGAACTTCTTTCTCTCTTTGCCAGGACAATAACAACATTATATTATTATATTTATATAATGTATATGTGATAGAATAATAACAATGATAACAATGATAACAATGATAACAATGTTTACTATATAACTGTACTTAGCGATGTTATTGCTGGTAAAATGTTGTTTGTTAGAGCGATAATTGAAATGGAGGGAAAATAATATGTATCTATTAATAGTTTTTATCATAGACCAGATGTGAATAACTTCTTATATGATATACTATGACGTCACATATAAAATCGTTCTTATCTTCATATGGCACTTAAACTCAAAATATTTATGAATGTTTTTTTTTACTTTTGATAAATCTTATTCTGAGCACTGTTAAACATATAACAACTTTTTGACGATAATAGTCAATTCGGATTTATTAATGTTTTATTACAAATTAATAAATAATCATAATATAGCTTCCTCGGGTCTTATTTCATATTACTTGAATGAGTTTTTATGCTTTTACGACCTATTATTGTCAAATATATTTCATTTTCCTCCTGTTTTTATAGATGTTAAAATTGTTTTGAATTTTGTTTCCGAGCTTACCGAAGGTAACGGAAGCTATGTGATTATTCTGTAGAACAAACATATGTTTTATGTCTCTGATTTCAAAAATTCCATAACAGAAATCCGTTTCAGACATCAGGGAACAATTTTGGTTCATTGTCTGTCTGTCGGTCTGTAGCTCCACTTTTGCGAATCAACATATCTTAAAAACTACTCGTCCAATTTTAATGAAATTTAGATGGTTGGTCATAATAAACCCATTGTTGGTCCCATACAAGTTTCAACCATTTGCGCCGATTTGTTTCTCTTCAATATCCACACAAACATACATTTATTTATACCTATATCTTCAAAATTACTTGTCTAATTTGTATGAATCTTTTATAGTTTATCGATAGTAACCCGCAGATAGGCCCAGATTAATTTAAACTGTCTTCGCTCTTTAAATTTAGCTAAATTGATACTTTAATTCGTATAAAAAATGACTTAAAAAATGGGGGAAATAATACGAATTAGAGAATAATGGCTTGTAAAAGCATAGAATCAATAAAGTACGCGNTGGGGTTGGATTTAAGGATAAAAAAAAAAAAAAAAAAAAAAAACGGTCCGAGTCAACTCAGACAAACATTCTCATATACGAGTTCATATAGTTACATTGCCCAATGATTTCCAGTTATTAGTTTTCGGGTTTTCCTAGGTACATTTAATTATTATTGAACATTTCATCTAAATTTATCATAAAAACAACTTCTCCTCGGCGGGGAATCGAACCCGGCTTCTTTCCGTTCGCGATTAATGCTATTTTCTCAGGAACTAGATTTTCCCGGGAAAACGGCTTGTTATCGTTAGATTCGGATTTAAATGGACTACATTTTAGAATTTTTAACCAAAATCTTCGGTACCGTTNTGACTCCCTCTTAATGTGAGCTAGGAGATTCTTGATCAAGATACCTTAAATGTATATGTTTACATAAATGTTGTTTTACATCTTCTTGTTGTTGTCCATACATCCTATATGCTCGTACATACTCTTGTTTACTTACATTTTTATTGAGAGCTTTTACCTTCTTGTCTCTCATTACTCTACTTAGCCTTAGACGTTTACAATTAGACATTTTATCATCATAATTGTTTCGATATTTCCTATATATCTAACGATCTTGTTTTATTTGTTTAACAGGCTTTGGAGTTCATGTACCGAGCGATCGGTTCGAAACGTCTGCCGCTCGAAGGCAACGTGATGATACACTTTGACTCACATCCGGACATGCTCATACCTTCAACTATGCCTGCCGATACTGTCACAGACAAAAATCAACTTTTTTCGTAAGTATTCCCTCCTTTTTTTTTTCCTTGTGTGTAAAACCAGATTTTAGTTTTTGTCAACTGGCATTGTAATTGCATAATATTGGCGATTATTAAGGTATGGGTTCATAGCATGCGTTTTTTTTTGGGCTCTATAGATAAAAATAAATTCATTAAGCTATGGAGATAACACTAAGTGGATACCCCCACCCTTTGTTCCTTGTGTGCTTGCGCAGTGCTCAGTTAGAAGGTTTGTTCCAACCCTTCTATTTGTACCGTACTTTGTACCCATTCCTGCGGATCGTTAAGGAATCGTTTAGGACAGGTTTTATACGCATACGCTAACTTTGAGGTTTGAACGGGTTTATTGACTATAATTCACATCGTATTGAAAACATTCAAGGAAACCTATAACAGCTAGGGAACCTTCCTGTTGACATAACTGCGCATGTCATACAAACCAGTACTTGGAATTGTCAGAGGATCGTTTGGATCGTACACTAACACTAAACGGTTCTTAAACTATCCCTGCCCGGGTTGGAACAGTTTGGAGGACGATACGAAACACTGTTACAAGTCAGGTTAGAACCACTTTTGTCAATTACGCATGCTCGTGACGATCTAGCGGACGATACACTGCATGGATGGAACAAACCTAATTCTGTATAACTCTCTAAAAGGATGATTTTAAAATGAAAAACAAGTGTGAATTTAATATTTAATATGTAAATAAATGAATAGCTCAACAAATTAAATAAAAAGTAAAAACAAGAGGGATGATGGCGGGAACGTCTCATTCAGATTGGCTTTAACTCGAAAAAGTTGGTTTGGAACAAGGATCTTATATAAAGGGAATGGACTATTAAGAAGGGGTTTAAGGCAAAAAAGTGACCCCATAGATAGAGGTAAGAGAAATTGGAGAAAAAAATCATACTGCGCATGCTCCACGACCTTTGAACTGGGACAAATTACCTTCTTTGATAATTTCAAGGTTTACTTATGGTTAATTTTTTTCAGGTTATAAACTTATTATATTAACTCTTAATTATAAATAATGCAAAAAAGTCACTACAAACTGCTAAATATAGTCCAAATATCAATCACAAACACTCACAAACAGCACAAAAGAAGAAATACAACGCACGGGAGAATGTAACGCAAGGGAGAGTACAACGCAATCTGTTAATTGTTGATAACCTGTTTCTTGGTAACCTATAACCAAGACGAAGGTACTTTGTCCCATTGGAGCTCATATTTTTTATATCTTCATGGGGTCACTTTTTTGCAGCAACCCTCTATCCCCTTCATATAACATCCTTGGTTTGGAACCAACTTTTCTGGCGTCATGTTATGACAAGCCTATAGATTGAAGCGCGTAAAAAAACCCAGACTATGAATGAACCCACACTTAAGAATTAGTACTGCATCCAATTTAATTATCGATTAGTCAAAATGACAAATTTTAATTTAAAGTTAAAACTGTTTTTAGTTTTAGCATTCTGGTTTTGTCTATGATAGTTTTTATAAGACATGCTACATTTACAATGTATTCCTGTTCTTCACGGTTTAATCTAACAACAAAAATGAAGTAATTTTTGAGTAGTGAATGAATTTTTATTTATTTATTTTTTTTTTAATTTTTTCTTTTAATCGTAGTCTTAATATGTAGTAGAGAAAGTACTGTAATGGCACAAAAATTACATTTCGATAGATTTAAAAGTTTTAAAGTCAAAAAAGTAAAAAAAATCGGGTACGGGGTACCTCGGAACTTTTCCTCACTTTAGAGGCCACTAAAGTGGCCTCTCCTGCTGCTTCGCAGCAGGAAGAAGCAGCATTGGACGTGGTGAGTACTTCGACTGGTGACCGTTCTGAATTAGCTGATTTATTATCATTCTTAATATACAAAAAACTTGTTTTTAATACCAACATTTTATTTAAATATTTGAAGTTTATTTTGACAGATGTAAACAAACTTTGACGTCATCAAAATTATCGCACTAATAAATAATTATATTCACTTATAACTTTTAAGGCGCGTTTACACTGCAGTTTGCAACTAAAAAGTTTGCAACTTTTGATAAATGTTTGAAATTTTTTAAAATACGATTTGTAAAATTGTTGCAAACATTTCGAGTTTGAAACAAAATTATCGAGAAACCGCGTTTACACTGAAGTTTGAAACTAAAAAGTTTGCAACTTTTGATAAATGTTTGAAATTTTTTAAGATACGATTTGAAAAATTGTTGCAAACATTTCGAGTTTGAAACAAAATTATTGAGTTGCAAACCGAATTTCGTGTTTCCACTTGATGTCGGTAAATACTGAAACATCCTTTGATCTTTTTGTTTGAAACACAAATGTGCACCAAAAAAGTTGCAAACTTTTTAGTTGCAAACATTCTCCCACCCTGCGTCTTTATTATTGATTTTTTTAGTGCGGGAAAATCGAAAAAATGTGGACGGAAGCCAATGAGAGCGCTAGATTTTGAATTTGAAAAGGTCGGGNTTTTTTTATATAATAAACATAAAACTAAACTTTTCCTTTTTTACTAAAAAGGTTTTTTTTTTTTTTTTTTTAATATAAAAGTCTGTGTGGATGCCTATAAATTTTATTCCATTTAAATACGAATTTAACCATTTAGGGTTTTCTCTATGAAAATAGTGATAATTACAAGTTGTTGAGAGTTAGGGTTCAATTCCTCATAAGGGAAGAATTATTTTTGTGTTCTTCCCATGACATATGTACACTATTTGATTTCACTACAGGATTTATTGTGCTGGTAATAATTCTGACTTAATGTAACTCTTGAAGAAGCCAAACTATATAGCTTATGTTGCAAGTTGCAGGGCTTGAAGTAACGCAGAGAGGTTTTTTTCTTAATCCGACCTCTAAAGCGCACTTTAGTGCCAAAGAAGGTGCTTTCCAATGGTATACCCTGTTATCACAAGTACTTTCTACGTGAAGAGCAAACCGAATAAAAAGTATCCTATCTCGTAGAATGTAGAGGACACTTTAGAGATGGTACCCTACTTAGAACTTTTTTTTTATAGATCCAAACCCCTCCAAATAGAGTTATACGGCTCCAAAGTTGAGTGATTTCCAAAAATTGCTTCTCAAGCTTACCAAAGGTAATGGAAGCTGTGATCGTTTTGAAGAACGAATATTTTTTATGTTCACCATTTTAAAAATTTCAAGTAAGTTTCAGGTCTCTGCGCCATTCGTTTCTCTCCCACATGTACACAATATTTTTCCATTAACACGCATATATCTTTAAAAGTAGAGACAACTGATATTTAAGAAAATGTTGATGCTTTGACGGATTTAGCCAACAAATTGTCCTTTATTAATTTCAAACTAACTGGAAAGATTTCAAATAAATTATTTAAAGAATACATTTCGCTGATAGAGATATACTCTTAACCACTTTGTCCGCTTACAGACATGCAGACTGCAGACATTAGGTGAGAGCTGAAATCCTTAATAGAATGGTGATGCGGTGGAATCAGCTGATTGATATGCAACACCCAACTCTCTAGTGAATGCTTTAACTAACTAGTTCAAATCCACTAGTCTCCTGACAATAAAACACAATTCAATTGCTATTCTCAACTAAAAGATATCTTACAGTCAATTCAGAGGGAATACATATACAGGGTGTCCCAGCTAATATTTTGAACAGGAAAATATCTCTGGAGCCAAGATAGATAGAAAGGTCTCTCAGGGTTCGATGATGGCTATAAATGCGCTTCCAGAAATAATGCTGAACTTTTTCTGTGTCCAGCAAAAGTGTGTATATTTTACTTTAAAGTTTACTTTTTTTCAATTTCAAATATTATTTTAAAAATTTCGCCATTTTAAAATAAAATGGCGTTAGAAAAAAAACCTTACTTAGTGAAAACGTTTAAATTAATAAATTAATTATTAAGTGTATCATGTTTGAATATTCTATCGTTCACAATTTCCGAGATGTAGTGATAAATACATTACAGTAATGGAACAACTAGAGTTAGTGCGTTGACAGCGCGGGAAATTGAGTGACACACAGATTGGCCAACCTCTCTGGGGGAAAAAATAAAGCCACTAGGTCTGTAGGTACGGGTGGGGCAGCGTTTATCCAGATGGCCTCTCCCCTCCACTAGAGACATTTATCTTTGCCTAGTTGGCCCGACCTTTTGTCCGGGAAAATCTCAAGCTCTCATTGGCTCGTCCCCCCATTTGCTATTTTTTCCCTCGCTGTCAACGCACTAACTCTAGTTGTTCCATTACTGTAGTAAGAAGTTGTATTGCAAAATCCATTTATAAAAAATGTTTATGACATAAGTGGAAGTAATTCATTTCCAAATTGAGGACCAAATAGTTTTGGATGTATAGTAACCATAATCATTTATAGAAAATGGCCACTATCTTGAATTTTAATTGTGGACCTAAATATCCTTTGGACCAAGCCATCAAATTCTTACAAAATCCAATCCTTCGCACGATTGCCATTGCTCTCTCCTATGTAGCCTACCGAATTATCCAGAATGACCTAAAAGTCCCCTTTGTCTAAATCCTCGCATACCTCCGATATAAATCCTTTCATTCGAAACTCACTAACCAATAACCATCCCAATCCTCTTGTCAAGAACCTATCCTCCCATCATATTCCTGACCAGGGGTGCCTATCATTCCCCCCCTCCAAGGCCCACGGCGAAAACCCCCAAAAACTGCCTGAATCACTTGTAATATTTAAACCCCCCCCCAACCTCTAAAAAATACCCCAATATTGGCTTCCTCCCCAAGAATTCTGATGGCACAGCTTGCGCCATCAATCCCCCCCGTGGATACCCTTGTTCCTGACAATCCTAGACGTTGTCTCAAGATGAAATAGCCCCGAAACTTACTTGATATTTAATAATATGTAACTTAGTGTAAATCACGTGATAGGTGTACCTTCAGTGGATGGCCTCTCTTTATCAGTGACTCTGTGTAAATTGAGTTGTTTTCATTAGGACAAAAGTCAGTTATTATAATTAATATTTGCAGTTGTGGCTAAATAAATAAATTTAAAAAAAATCCTTTCATAGTTAGAGGTCTAAATTATTGAAGATGCTTTGTAGCAAAATTCACGATTCCAGAATTAAAAGTTTTCGAGCTGTAGCGAATAATTGGGAATTTGGTTTTATGGGAAGTGGCACATAAAAATGTTTGAGTATTTGGGGATGGAACGTGCCAGTACTTTTTTACCAGGAGTAAGGAGACGATGTGTGTCAAATTTGGTTCAGATACCTCAAAAAATGATAGAGCTTATAAAGAATGTACACAATCACCCACCCACGTGGAAAAATGGAACTCATTTTCCAAGTAGGTAGCCAATAATAGCTCCCGTTAGAATCTTTTCAGTGCTTTTGATGTATTCATTTTTAGGCATCAACGATAAACAATTAATACCAAAAATAAAATGCTGATTGGACTATTTGTTTTTTGAGTCAGTAACTAATACTGACTGGGAAAAACACATAATATAAAAAATACTTTATTGAATTTTACAGGATCGTTGAACTTAAAAGTCTTTATCATGATCTTTTTTTATATATATAAATTTTTAGTTCTCACTTCAGAATTTTATTTTGTATAGTTCAAGGTGTTAAAAAGAGCATTCAAGTGTTAAATAATGAGAAAAAAAGGCACTAAAAACACCCCCCTTTTCTCCCTACGCTAGAACAAAGGGAAGTTTAAAAAAAAGGAAGGGTGAGATAAAGAAGGTATATGAGTATAGAGGCGGTCACCTGTGGTCAAATTGGAAGCGGTCAACCAAAGACAAAAGAGGAGAAAACCTTCTTGTTTAAAGGGTTTGCATGAACGAATGGTCAATAGACCGAGAGAAAAAGGTTCTCCAAGGGAGTCCAACGTGAAAATTGTCTGAAGGTTGCCCTTATTCTCTGAAAATTTGTAATCCCTAAAGGATGTGAAAGACCCTTTCTCAAGTCATTGATTAGTTCCCTTGTTTTTTAAATTCAAACCCTTCCTTTTTTTTCCCCCAGTCCAACGTTTAAAAAACCTGAAAAATATTCAAGGTAGAACAAAAAAAACCCTTTAACCCTTTTCTAAACGGTTTTATATTGTCAATTTTAATTGAAATCAATGTGATATTTTGATCACTTTCAATATAAAAAAAGATGTTTCTCATGCTCTGACACATGTGAGTTAATTTTGACAAAGAAATTTTTGGAATTTAGTCAAATAGTTGAAATTTAAATATTCACCTCAATCACTTTGAACGTTTAATTTGTTTGTTACAAGCAAGTTTTTTAAAACATTTGACTTAGATACGGTACAATAAATATTTTATTGGAGGAAAACTTTTAAATAATTACTGGCTGTGTCATCTGTCATTCATCTGTACCATGGGTCTCCAAACTTTTTAGCCTAAAGCCCACACTGACTCTTCCACTGAGTCCCACTCGGCACTTCTTTAGACTGTTACTCCCCTTATAAAAACAGAAGTGGGATATTCCTTTGTCCCAAAGTATTAGTTAGTTAGCCAGTCATTTACATTCTAAAAAAAAACATAAGGGAGTAACAATCTAAAGTAGTTACGCTAGCTCAAGGAGAAATGATTTACCAAATTACACTGCAGTACGTTGGCTTAGCTGGGTAAAAAAGTTCTACCACAATTTTTTGAGTTTCGAGCAATAATCGAAATTTTCTGTCGAGCAACTGTCAGAGGAAAGTTACTGCAATATAAATCTCATTAATCATGATAAAAAATTATATGCAAAATGTGCTGTCTGCTGGGTCATAGAAAAAATAGGAATAGCAATTTGATCTGATTAACTGGGGTTCCAATATGGCAGATAATTTATACCACGCGTTTTTTATATTACATATGTGTAAATTGTTTAATTTTTTCACGCCATTTTATCAATAAGCATCAACATTTTGCGTCCCCCTCTCCTTATTCTAATTTCATGTTTACAATACCAGCAAACCCCTTTTTTATGAGAAACTTTGCGCACAATAATTATTTTATTTATGGAATACGTCTCACTCTATTGCAATAAATTTTAAATATATTTTTTTTATTTAGCTCCTTTCTAAAGACAATGTTTTTGCTTCTTAATGTTGCAGTGAATTAAGCATTGAAAACTGGATAATGCCTGGAGCATATGCTGGACATTTCTCCAAGTTGATTTGGATCAAACCTCCGTGGGCACATCAGATACCTGAAGGTACTCATCGCTTCATGATCGGCAAGGACAAAAACACCGGTTTCATAAGGTTAGTCTGATTATGTGTTTTAACCTGCTTATATCCGTATAGAAAAATGGAAAATCAGGGATGCTTAAATACTCCTGTACGCTATAATGCGTAGTATAGATAAAATAATACTCCCTAACATGTTATTCTTTATTTTTCTTTTATAAATATAGGCTGATCCACGAGAAAGTATCCACAATCCACACTATGTCGATCGACAAGGCCGATCGACCGTGTCAATTGACACGTTTTTTCGTTCTTTTTTACTTCTCCAGATTACCTCAGTATGTGTGGACTAGTCGAGCGACTAATAGTGAATTTAACTTTTAATGAGTGATTTAAAAGATACTGCAGTGGGGGCTGCTGCTGCTACTGCAGTTATCATTGCAGTCATTGCTGCAGTTAACATTGCAGTTGTTAGAAGCCAGCAAGATCGTCGTCGCCACCCAAGGAGGTTTTGGGTTATGACCAGCCCTTGTATAGTATGCAGGAATTTATGAAGGATTTCCCCACAATAAACTCCGGTCACCATACATTTCAATAAACGAAATTTTGATTGAGGTAGCCTATCTGGGGCATCGTGTATAGAAATGAAAAAAACAAAACTGGTACATGTAATTTAAGTTTTTCCTGTAGATTGGTCGAAAATACACCAATTATGTATTCTTCTTCATTTCACATGTTTTCTGTTAATACTTTTTCCATATTCAGTCCTCTACTTTAAGACTCAGCTGTATAAAGGTCGATTATGGGAATCTTAGGCGTATGTATGTGTCGTAGATTAACCGGGCTTCGATGTTGCGTATCTGGGTTTTTTTTTGTTGATGAGAAAACTTATGAAATGAAGAAGAATNGTGTTTTAACCTGCTTATATCCGTATAGAAAAATGGAAAATCAGGGATGCTTAAATACTCCTGTACGCTATAATGCGTAGTATAGATAAAATAATACTCCCTAACATGTTATTCTTTATTTTTCTTTTATAAATATAGGCTGATCCACGAGAAAGTATCCACAATCCACACTATGTCGATCGACAAGGCCGATCGACCGTGTCAATTGACACGTTTTTTCGTTCTTTTTTACTTCTCCAGATTACCTCAGTATGTGTGGACTAGTCGAGCGACTAATAGTGAATTTAAAGACATAGTATAATTTAACTTTTAAATGAGTGATTTAAAAGATACTGCAGTGGGGGCTGCTGCTGCTACTGCAGTATCATTGCATTTATTGCTGCAGTTATCATTGCAGTCATTGCTGCAGTTATCATTGCAGTTATTGCTGCAGTTAACATTGCAGTTGTTAGGAGCCAGCAAGATCGTCGTCGCCACCCAAGGAGGTTTTGGGTTATGACCAGCCCTTGTATAGAACGCAGGAATTTATGAAGGATTTCCCCACAATAAACTCCGGTCACCATACATTTCAATAAACGAAATTTTGATTGAGGTCGCCTATCTGGGGCATCGTGTATAGAAATGAAAAAATAAACTGGTACATGTAATTTAAGTTTTTCCTGTAGATTGGTCAAAAATGCACCAATTATGGATTCTTCTTCATTTCACATGTTTTCTGTTAATACTTTTTCCATATTCAGTCCTCTACTTTAAGACCCAGCTGTTTAAAGGTCGGTTTTGCGAATCTTAGGCGAATGTATCGGTCGTAGATTAACTGGGCTTCGATGTTGCGTATCTGTTTTTTATTTGTTTCTTTGATGAGAAAACTTATGAAATGAAGAAGAATCCATAATTGGTTCATTTTTGATCAATCCACAGAAAAGAATTTAATTTAATGTAACAGTTTTCGTCACTCCAATTCATCATGATCAAATTATTCAAACTAAAAACCAATAACAAAGTTAACAAGTTGACGCGGCTTTAGAAAATATGTATACTCGTTTTCAAATTATATTTTACCCTGTTCCATTAATAATAGCAATAAAATAAATTCCTACTCTTAATTCTTTATTAGCAATTTCTCAAATGCTACGCACTTAAACATTGATTATCAATGATTATTAATTTTTGAAAACGTATCTTTTACTCCTTATAATAGTTTTAGATAAATCAGATTTAGGTATGTGTAAACGCGAACATAAAAAAAATTTGCAGTGTACATGTACATACTTACCCTTTACTAAGACTTAAAAAAATAAGGATATGATGTCAGGGATTATAATAAAGACACGTGGTAATCCACGTGGGGGTGGCTAAGGGTTACTTCTTCCACGTGTCCTGCTTCCCTCCAGGTATGATGACCACCCTTCGTGGTCTCTTGTCCGGCACACTTATCTCTAACCCATGTCTCATGGATAGCTCTGCAAATGTAAAGAGGGTGGCATATAAGAAACATAAATACACCAACATCCAACTGGGG
>KZ651476.1:172701-184796 GCA_001010745.2 Gerris buenoi | reverse complement strand
CTGGGGGGAGGGGGAATTATTAAGTTTGGTTTATTTTATTTTTTCAATTTTCTCACTTTGAAAATAGCGATTTGTTTTTTGTTTCTTTCCGTTTTCTTTGTATTTTTTTTTTCTATTTTTCTTTTGCTGATATAATTATTTTTTATACTTTTGTATATTTGCTAGATCGTATTGTGGTTTTAAGTATAATTAGTAGGTAGGTAAATATTTCTTTTTGTTTTTTATTTTATTTATTTGTTTTATAATTATCGTAAATTAATAGGTTGGTTACTATTAATTTGAAAGAAAAATAAATACATAAAATAAAAGGGAAACGGTTATAACCATGTCGTTAGCGTACTTGCTGATAATCTGAATCGTAAAAACTTTAATGACCTTCATTAAGAACGGTTTAGTCAAAGTATACTTGGACCAAATCAGCTTTGACCCTACTTTGACGCTTACTTGGATCGCGTATACAGCAGGATATCAGAATGAGCTGTCAAAAATGTCAAAGATGTGAGATTGTGCAGGTTTTCCACTTTATGCAAGGATCTTATAAAATACGGAGTAAGCACTAAGCATATCCCCTGGGTTAAGAAGTGTCGCCATGAACTTGGAAAAAATATACATCAAACTACCATGCGTGCGCATTAGTATAGGACGAATTTCTTCCCGACTATTGTCCATTGTTTATTATGAATGAAAGGTTACAATCTAACATTTTTTTAATCAAGTTTAATGAAATATTTTCTTGTTTTAAGGTTGTTTTTTTTTATTTCAATTTACAGTTTTAATTTAATATATTAATAAAATTTAGCTATTAGAATAGATTTTAATAACCGGATAATTAATATTAATTAATTTGGAAACGGGCTATTTCTATTGCAGAATAAGATTTTAACAACTTTCCTTTGAAACTGGAAACACAGTAAACAAGATTGATTAAATATAATAGTCCAGATTCACGAAAAACACAAATTAATTGTACCCTACACAAGAGAAAACAAAACAAAGCAAGGGAGAAATAAAAAAACTACCAAACAAGGAGAAATATGAAACGCGAGTGGTTAGAGAAGAAAAAAACATAACCTGATCGAATTTTTAAGATTTTTTCCCATTCTTCTTGATCTTCTACAGTTACCATATGGGAAGGTAATCTATCTTACTAGATTTTCCAATTTCTTGGCGACACTTTTTTCGCCTAGTGCTCAATCCCTATTTTATAAGATCCGTGACTTTATGTGAGGTATTCGTTTACAAAGAAGGTTATGCATCACTATTGTTTTAAGTGTAATAGTACAGGAGATAGCGTGCAAAAAAGTGTCTGATTAAAATCAAGCTAGAATTTGGTGTATAGGTATAAGGTAAATCTTTTGGTGCCTTATAAGAATCATTTAAGGTCGGCTAAGTTGCAATAGGTATTTGAAAAATACAAACCGGTGGAGAGTGGCCATGTCCTGCCCATTTTTATGGATAATCTGTTGTTCATGATTCTGAATACGAAATTAGTTAGTTGACCAAATTAGTGTTGTAGATTAGATGTTTATTGTTTAGAGTAAATTTGAACCTACAATCTAGTTAACGAAGCAGCAACTTGTAGCGTCATGAGATGTCAGTATGTTTAGTCTTAGTGTGATGTTGCTGTGATTAAGGTGAAGACCAAGGTAACGGTCAGTGCAATAGATCTTTTAAAATAAGTTATCGCTGGTGCAATCTGGCTTTTCGATGCGACTCACCGTTTAGCTGCAATAAGCCTCCAAAAAACTTTAAAGTTGCGTTACCACACTTTAATGTTTTAAGGGGAGATAAAAAAATAATTTGTTTTAATTTTTCGGATTATTCCAGTCGGTTTAGTCAAATTTACGGCCAAAAGCAAAAAACCGTTCATCTCTAGGTGGTCTAGAAGTACCCAAACATTTTGATTAGCGAGTCTGTGGGTTTGGGTTATAGTGGGTCAATCTAATTTTTGTACTTTTTTTTATATAAAGTTGTTAATAACTTTGGTTCTTATAAATATTTTTTTTATGAAATCAAACCTACAAAATGCGCAACATGTTTGCACTTACCTCTGAAAAAAAATTAATAAATTTTGTTTTTCCAGTTTTGCGTCTATAAAGTCGGACTGGTGGTGACAGGAAAAAGTTAAGGCTGGATTCAGTTTTTGGAGTGTATGGAATGAAAAAGTATCCAAAGATTTTTTTCAATTCTGATCAATGAACGGACAAAACTTTAATTTTATACATATATGTGAATTTTATCCCCTTCCTTTTCCAATACTAATATCATTAAAAAATCAAAATTAATTAAAAAAAAACTATTACAGGAAATACGATTTTACAAAACTGCAGCTCAATTAAGATTTTTCCTTAGACTTCATCAATTCCAGTATTTTTTAATTTTTTTTTTGGTTTTTTTCGAAAAAAATGACAAAAGGGGCAACTAAACTCATTTCAATTAGCCCATGAAGGATATAAACGTGGTGTCTGTTTCATCTTGTTAGTATCTATTCAAAATGGCGTCGCATTAGCAAGATGTGTGAGAAGCGTAAAGGTAGAAACTATTATACCTCAGACTGTTCTCGCGCCTTTTAATTGGCTTCAAACCAGCCAACTCGACGGAATAGGGTTATCGCCCTAATTCTGTCTTTTTTTAATTCCTACCTCTTTATTTTTTTTAACTTCTTTATGGTTTCTTCTTCATTATAAGCTATTGTAAGGATTTAGTAGTATTTTTTTCTTACGTTTTTCACATATTTAAGTAATATAGAGTCATTTTTGTTAAGTATGAGCACGTTGAAGGTCGATTTAATTGAACATTGAAGGTTGATTCAATCGAACGTTGATGATCGATTTAATGTAACTTTAAACAGATCGCCAATTAGTGTGGCATAAAATTCAGGGAGGATCACAATCACATGTCCCTATCTATTCGCCAATTCTGAACAAAATCGGTTCTTAAGACCTCGAGAAAAAGTATGTTATGTAGACGGATGGACAGGCATGAAACTAAATTTCGTTTACATTAGGACAAGTTTTTATCCAGTTAAAGTAGAATCAGGTACATTTTATTGGGTTGGAACACCATTAACATCAGAACAACAAGTACCTCCCTGAAGATGGCTCCATACACTGGACGAAAAACTGTGGTACTTAGCACTTAAACCCTTATTGTAGTACTTCATTATGTTATCAAACTCGGAAGCCTACCTAAGTAGTATGTATTTTGGGGGTTCTGGCTTTAGGCTTTCAGTTTTGTATTGCTGGTTTAGTCTACCTGATAGGTTTCTATATGTTTCCTAATATGCATTATCTGCAATATTTACTTAAATAATGCGGAATTTATTAAACCATTATAATTAATTTTACAGTTTGGATTACACTTATGGTTTCTACGCTTATTCTAATAGGTGCCTTGCGGGTGGCCCCAAGGGAAGTATATAAGGAAAGGTTTGATTTTAAACCAGAATACTTCAAGCTATTTATATTCAACAAGAAAATTATCTTGAGCATTTTATAATATTTTGGGCAAAAATAATTAATAATAACAACTCTAACAATATAATTATAATACATTTTAGGCAATTCTAATTTCCATGATACCTTACAAACTACACATATTTTTCGTGTGTACGATTTTTTTTTTTTAATTAATACAATTATAACCTTCTATTATNGTAAATTTGTAAAAAGAAGTCTTTCTATTCTTAGTTATGTTTAGTTCTGAACAATGAGTTGTTTTTTTTTATAACATAAAACAACTCTAAAGATATTAAAACTCTTTGAACCATTCCCTATAGTAAGAATAGTGTATTTCTACAGCGTTCTTTGTTTCTAACTAAGCACATATATTTGTATGTATATATAAGATATAACTTAAGAATTATTTCCTCTTAGTAATCTTCAAGAATGCTTGTTCCTTGTTCTGACTCTTTAGTTAAAAAAAATTTGCTGCAATGATGCGGCTTCAAGATCTTTAGCAACACCTTTTTGTATAAAAAGGAATAAAACCTGTTTTAAGCCGTAAATCTTCAAGTCTGCGTTAAGCCCCGTTAAAGAGACTACGGTATTTTAAAAACAGTTAAAAACTGTTCATTGCACAAAAAAAGCCATCCTATAAGGAAGAGCGTACTACCAAAGAGAAATTCTGTTTTTACGCCTATAACATTACACACCAATAAATCTATTTACACCTATATATATAATATGATAATATATGATATGATACAAACTTACAGGAATCCACTTCGTCATCGTTTTTAAAAAGAAAAAGAATGAAATATTTAAAGTATGTTGTAGGAATGAACTATATAATATTATTTCCACATTTTTGTTTTGTTTTCAGTTTTTCCTCGTATAATAAATTACAAAATATAGTTTTAACTACAGTTTACGTGTAACTAATTTATTTATATGCGTTCGTGTTTAATTTGCTTATAAAAATGAAATTAAATAATTAAACAACATTTCTGCTATTTTATTATAGTAAATGAATTTGGTATTAATAAAAATAAAACACTTTATGCAGTTGAATATCTTTAAGAACTTTACGTTACTAAATAATTCCTAAATTGCTGAAGATATTATTTAAAATATGGATAAAATTCTGCAAAAAGTTTAAGTATTGAGGAATTATTTATATTACAAAAAGATATTACTGGTGCGAATTTTAGTTCAAACTGTGAAATAGTTCCGAATTTATTTAGCGTTATGGTTTCAAAGCTCAAATGCCGATATTTTCAAAATGGCGGCAAATATCAAAACGATGTACAGTGGAAATGGTAAATTGGTGGGTCTTATAAATTGATATAGTTGGTGGAAAGTTCCGCGCAATCGGAATTTTTTTAAATTTTTTACGAACTGTTGCATTTTTTGGTTACTCGGAATTTTCAATTCTCTAGCTACGTAGGAGTTATGAGTGACACACACCGACAGACATCCAGCAAAATTCCACTTATATGGTCTTAAAAACAGACAGAAAGGATAATTTTGTTGAAATAAAGATTTCGGTTTTTTTAGTGAAAAATAATACTTTTCCTTACTTAAAAAAAAAAAAAAAATGTCTTCTATCAAACATTTTCTTCGAAAGAGAAAGTATTGTGGTCGCTAAATTTGATTTTTAAATCTTAAATCAATCATGGAGTTGGTTTTTAGGGTTTTGAGGTCATCCTAGTAACCCTTACGGTTTTTTTAGTTCGTCCGTCCGTCGCATCTTAGATCACAACTTCAGACGTGTTGTAACTAGAGATTTGAAATTTGGGATACATCTCCACAAATTGTATGTTGACTTAATTGACAGTTTCCAAATGGCTAATTGATTGTTTCCACTAGGCTAATTGACAGAATTTCGACTTAATTGACACTTTCCACGCGGCTAATCGTCACACTTTTGAATTAATTGATACCTTTCACTTGGCTAATTGACTGAATTTTGACTTAATTGACACATTTCCACGTGGTTAATCGTCAAACTTTTGACTTAATTGACACCTTTCACGTGGCTAATTGGCAAACTTCTCGTAAAGGGCGTACAACAAGAAAGGGATTAAGGTTATTTAACCTTTATTTGGCAGCCTGGGAATTAGGGAAGTTTTTACAGCATTTAAAGGCATTACATTGTATGCGGATGTTTAAGAATGCTTTTTCCATCTTTTTGGTCGCAACTGTAAATTTGTAAAAAGAAGTCTTTCTATTCTTAGTTATGTTTAGTTCTGAACAATGAGTTTTTTTTTTTTATAACATAAAACAACTCTAAAGATATTAAAACTCTTTGAACCATTCCCTATAGTAAGAATAGTGTATTTCTACAGCGTTCTTTGTTTCTAACTAAGCACATATATTTGTATGTATATATAAGATATAACTTAAGAATTATTTCCTCTTAGTAATCTTCAAGAATGCTTGTTCCTTGTTCTGACTCTTTAGTTAAAAAAAATTTGCTGCAATGATGCGGCTTCAAGATCTTTAGCAACACCTTTTTGTATAAAAAGGAATAAAACCTGTTTTAAGCCGTAAATCTTCAAGTCTGCGTTAAGCCCCGTTAAAGAGACTACGGTATTTTAAAAACAGTTAAAAACTGTTCATTGCACAAAAAAAGCCATCCTATAAGGAAGAGCGTACTACCAAAGAGAAATTCTGTTTTTACGCCTATAACATTACACACCAATAAATCTATTTACACCAAGTCACAATAAGGTAATATATATATATATATATTATATTTTCAAACATTTTCTTCGAAAGAGAAAGTATTGTGGTCGCTAAATTTGATTTTTAAATCTTAAATCAATCATGGAGTTGGTTTTTAGGGTTTTGGGCTTTAGGCTTTCAGTTTTGTATTGCTGGTTTAGTCTACCTGATAGGTTTCTATATGTTTCCTAATATGCATTATCTGCAATATTTACTTAAATAATGCGGAATTTATTAAACCATTATAATTAATTTTACAGTTTGGATTACACTTATGGTTTCTACGCTTATTCTAATAGGTGCCTTGCGGGTGGCCCCAAGGGAAGTATATAAGGAAAGGTTTGATTTTAAACCAGAATACTTCAAGCTATTTATATTCAACAAGAAAATTATCTTGAGCATTTTATAATATTTTGGGCAAAAATAATTAATAATAACAACTCTAACAATATAATTATAATACATTTTAGGCAATTCTAATTTCCNACAACTAAGGTGAAGAATACAGAAACCAAAATAATAATAATAAAAAAACAAAATGGCGTCATATTTCTTTGCTTTTTTAGTTTCATCGCACACCTATTACCCCAATTTTGAACCACTTCTCGTCATTCAATGTCCCCCAAATTTTGCACATAGAACCAACTAAGGTGAAGAATACAGAAAAAAAAGACCAGTTTTCAAAAATGGAATTTTTATATTAATTATTATCTTGCAATTGTTTCCATAATATCTAATTTTATTTTATTAATTTTAATATAATTATTCTTAATAAACAGAAATCCGCGTCACGAAGGGGCTGATGTCCAACCTTTTGCTTTACATTACATATACTATCATAATCAAGACTACTCTTTTAGTTTTACAGCTTTACACTTGCACACCAACATACATTTACTTACTCTACATCTTCAGAAGTACTTATCTGATTTATATGAAATTTGGATGGTTTGTCAAAAGTACCCACCCAATAGTCACTCTATATTTTTATTTGATTGACTCACACAAAAGAAAATATAGTCATATTAATTTTGTAAACCATTCTCAAGATTCGACATGTTGTAAAATGGTATTCAAATGGTATAAAGGATGATTACCATTCTAGTCAAGATTAAAGAAGTTCATATTTGCAGTCACAATTAATTAGGTTGTACAGTTTAATTAGTTGATATTCCCATGAGGGTAACAATTGTACAAACATTTATTTAATTGGGTCAATTAGTTTTGAGCTAACAAGATTGTATACGCCGACATAAAACTTTCATTTCGAGTATCAAAGAGCATGTGTATATTTATTATCACTTAACCTATTTTTCAGATCTCTAAACCTATTTTTTCATATCCCTTAACCTTTTTTTCAGACCTCTAAACCTATTTTTTCATATACCTTAACCTTTTTTTTCAGACCTCTAAACCTATTTTTTCATATCCCTTAACCTTTTTTTTCAGACCTCTAAACCTATTTTTTCATATCCCTTAACCTATTTTTCAGATCTCTAAACCTATTTTTTCATATCCCTTAACCTATTTTTCAGATCTCTAAACCTATTTTAAAAATATTTCAACTTCTTTTTTTTATAAATATCTAAGTAAACCTTTTCTCAGATCTCTAAACCTATTTTTCAGATATCTAAACCTATTTTTCAGTTCTCTATAACTATTTTATTCTGGTTAAATAAATCTATTGTGGTACTTTTTAGATTTTATATATATGTATATATCTTGCGTAAACATTACTTCTTGTTAAAAAACCGTGGGACGGTCAAACTTTTAAATTGAATACTGCTTGTAATGGTGACTTGCTAGTAAGGAATAAGCAAAGTAATCTTATGACAAATATAATACATAAATTTTTATACTAGTAAATTTAAATTATAGACTTAAAAATGTAGGGTTTAACTAAACAGGTCAGCCGTAAACTTCTAAGTGACGTTTCTTTTTATTAAAATTAGCAATCCGACGATTCAAACAATAGTTTGTCTGATAAATAATGATACTGTATATAATTACTACGTTTTTATTAGCTTGCTTTCTTGTTTGTTTGTTTTTTGCTTGTCCAGTACAAATATTGCAGTCGATTTTCAACTAACTTTCCCAGTAGCTAGACATTTGAAACTTTTAGAATAGAACAATGCATTATTTTAATACTTTTATCCATTTTTCAGCAAAATTGTGCTCTATGGAAAGTTTGTTCGGAAAAAATCCGAAAGTTATTTTATTTGTTTTGGCATGTCCCATATTTATAATCTTCATTTTGACTGGTTTCAAATTTATGATATATGACAGAAAATTTAAAAACGCAGGTAAAAAGTTATTTTTATCTTGTAATTTTGAAAGTAATGACATCTACACATGTTATTCAATGTATAAAATATTGTTTTTTATTTGCAATTTGATAATTACAGTCTATAAGATTAGATTTGGCACAATCGAAGGCGGGAAACAACAAATTTGGAGGTAGCTTTGGGGTTATAAAAAGGGAAAATCGGTGTTGCCATGTTNTTTAAATAAAATTCGTATAAAAGTTTGGACTGAGGTCGTCTTTGAACTTTTCATCGCTAAGTAGGTTGTTCTTCGTCTTATGGGCCACAAAAAACGTTATAAACCATGCGTCAAATCTTAACCTTTTTACCGCAAGGTCAAACTTTATGATATTTTTAAGATTGCATACCTTTTCTTATAAAAACACTTATTGCTCCAAAAGTATAAAAGCTAGAACAACATGTTTGGTATCGTTGCAAAGCTGACAAATTTTCCAATAAGAAAAGTGTAATTTTGTACAAATTTTATGTTTAAGAAAAAAATTTTAAAAAAATATTTTTTTGAGGTCCCATATCTTGGTAAAGAACCGAATTCAAACTTTTCGGTCTTCAGGAAAAACGTTCTTATTTACTGACGTTTCGATCGATATTAATATTATTACCCATTCATTGGGCGGAATATATATGGAATGATTGAATGGAGAGTGGAGATTATTACAGAATTACGGATGGAGTTGCCTAAATGTAAAAATTAAAAAAAAATCATTTTAATGACCTTTCTAATGATTGAAACCTCATTTTTCCATCTACCGCAGTCTTTTTAATACAATAAACAGTATTTAATGAGAAACACATTATGTACACTGAAACTGGCTTGGAATTGGACAGATGTATATGAATATGTAGCATATCATTTGTATACAATATCACTGAATTATCCTTAAATTATTATTATTAAATTATATCTGGACTAGCCGTTAGGCCCGCGGTAACGGGCAGAATTTTAAATATGGTTGAGAAAAAGAGCTGAGAGATAATTAGTTATAATTAAAATAGATATTTAAAGAGATATTTACTGTTTAAATAGTAAGTTTTATGCAGTTATAATTAAAACATTTAAATAAGAAGTTTTGTGCTCCGATATTCGTTACATAGGTATGGCGCAAATGGTTTAGTATCTGGCTTACACCCAGTAGCCCCGGGTTCGATTCCAGCCTATGGCACATCAATTTTTAACGTTATAAATCATTTAGAGGTGAGTCGTTGTTGTCGTTGTCGTTATTGGGATACTACTCGATTATATAAAAGATATTTACTTGCTTAAATAGCGTTACTAAATTTAGTGTATTTTAAATTTTATTTTTAACTAAAAATCTTCTGAACTTCTGAGGGATAATGTTTTTTAAAGATAGCAGTAAGTACCATAATATTTATTTTTAAGCATTGAAGTTCGATTCTTTTATGAATGCATAAAATTTAATCAAAATTGGTTCTTTAATAAGGTTTTCACACGTCGATAAACAGATAATTATAAATTCTATTTCGGCATGCATTGCTCGTAACTTAATA
Source organism: Gerris buenoi (assembly GCA_001010745.2). NCBI lineage: Eukaryota > Metazoa > Arthropoda > Insecta > Hemiptera > Gerridae > Gerris > Gerris buenoi. The sequence goes on along the minus strand of KZ651476.1, from coordinate 174,799 downwards.
AATATAAAAAATAAATTATATATGTATACAATTAGTGTTAGTGAGAGACACCAAGGGATGTGCCACGCAAGCGTGACACATAGNACTTATATCTATCTCATTCTTCAGTCTTTGGTCAGCAAATCCTTACCAAAAATCCTTACCACAAAATTAATCCGATATACATTCTAATAAATCTTAGTCAGTATTAACTTGGTAGACACTTAATTAAATTATTTATGAAGAATATACTGTTCATGCATGAGAAATCCAGAAATATGTGCATGATATTACTTACATTGAGTTAATTTGTAGATTGTATGTTATAATTGTAAGTTTAAAAATAATTAAACTTTTGAAAAATCTAGTTATTTATTCATAGATGCATTAATGAAATAATCAACATACCTATAATACCATCATCATTACATGTTTTATATTTATATCTATATTCAAATCACACCATTTTTAATGTTGTTTTCTATTTTTTTATTTTTTTTTTTTTAAATGTATATTAGTTTAAATTAATTATCTCTTTAAAATAGGGATTTGATAATAATCTAAATGTAGCTTAATATGTAATTAAGGGTCGTGTAAAGATCTCATATCCGAAACAACAGTTAAAGTCATTAAATTTTTTAATTACTTCTAATCTAAGAATAAATCTTTATTAACTGTTAAAGACTTTTTTTTTTTTTATGATTATATTTTTCGGGTTTTAAAACCTTTTCAAAAAGTAACATTGTTATAATTATTCAATTTATTTTAACTTATGTGTGCATATATTAATTATATATATAGAGGATGACTGGCGTTATATGTGAAAAAACGAAGTAGGTTGTTCTACATCTTTATGGGCCATAAAAAACGCTATATAAACCACGGGTCAAATCTTAACCGTTTTCCCGCAAGGTCAAATTTTATGCTGTTTTAGCGAATTTTCGAAGAAAATTAAGCTATTGCAATGGCTTCAAAATTTGTGTAATATGAATTTTTTTAAAAATTTTCCATGGAATTTTAGGCCATTCTGAATCGATTCCTAAATTTTAACACTTTTTTTTATGTATGTATGTATATATGTTGTGTCACTCCAGACGATATCTCCCGTTAGGATGCACTTAAAAATGTCAAACAAATTTTAAGATGTCAATAATATTAAAAGAAAGGATGAGTTTGTTGTCCAGAATTTTTGGAGTTCATTTAGGGGTCANAAAAATAAAATAAAAAGCTTATCTCTATGTATTTTTGAAGGATTGTTATTACTTTTTTCTCTATAATAAAAAATATTATATTATAAGGTAGAAATAGTGGCGGGTTCATTTCCCTCCTTTTTTTTTACTGATAATGGTTTGTTGATAAGAACACTTAATATGAAACACTACTTGAATATCAATTGTGTCGATTACATCTGGAAATATTTTCTTGGTTTTCATTAGTAAGCTTCTTGAGAATTACTTTGAAGTAATCAGATGGAGAATGAAATTATTTGAATTTATACTGAAATATTACAATCATGATTATAAAACTAAAATGTACAAAAAAAAGAAAAACTTTATAAGAAATAAGTGTTCGAAAAGAAGTCTGTCCGTCGTCTGTCATCAGTGCAGACGGTAGCCTAAACTACTGAACCGATTTTGACGAAATTTGGTATACACAAAACTCAAACAACAAGGTGAATTGAGAAATGAATTTTAGCTGCAAATTTGGGGGCGTCCCCCCCCCCCAATAAAAAAAAATCATGAAAAGATATGAAAATAAATTATTTCGCTGAATTCTGATTACCCACTATAATTCTTAATATTTATATAGAAATTCTTTCTTAGGTCTATGTGGGTAGTGTTTAGTTAAAATTTTTTGGAAATTAAATTAACCAAAATATGAATAAAAGAGCTATTATAATCAAACTATATTACTTGGAATTATATTTTATTAGTTTGTTTGTTTAAAAATTGTTTTTTAATAGATTGACAAGGCTGTGAAGACAGCGGATAATAAAAAATGTTTTGGAGATTGAAAGTTAGAGTTTAATACAGAAAACACAAATTTTAGACTAGGATTCAAATTGAATTCGAAAACAGGTTGAAAATGACCCAAGGTGGGGTTGAAATATAGCAGGTGA
>KZ651476.1:25394-36622 GCA_001010745.2 Gerris buenoi | reverse complement strand
ATTTAAAAAAAAAAATAAATAAATAATAATAATAATAATATGAGTTTATTGTTATAGAGTATGATTTTAGTTGGATGGAAATTGGACTGGTTTATACCTATTAAGCCTATTAATTAAAAACGTCTGCTTGTATCAGGTTGAAATTTTACATGCCTTTTTCAACTGTACTTTAGACGATGTATAAGAATTTTTATTAAAATCGTTACGTTAGAACGTAAGATAACGGTAAAAACGTTGTTTTCTTTATTTTAAACGTCCACGTTTAAGACGTTTTTAGGTCCGCTTTAACAAATTTAGCGATCCTTATCACTTCATATCAGTATCGGTGTTCGTTTCTCTAAAAAAGATATTTAAAAAGTTGTCTTTCTTATTAAATAAATGAACTTAGAATTTTTGCTTGCATTAAGTACGCAGTATTATAATAATATACCTAATATATTGAAATAAGCGTCAACACAGATCAATTTTACTTTTAACAAAAACCGTGATTAGGTATATTTTCTATATTTACAAAACAAAGTGACATTTTGACATGTAACAAAAATAAATAAAACAAGTAAAGGAACCAGCTATTAATACTGTCGATAACATTTTTTCCAGTTCTAAAATTTTTGAAGCTTACGTTTACACGAGCGATGCGCGTGAACGCTTGGGCGGATAACGTTGTCCAACGAAATCAGCCTGGGCATTGGTGGAATGAACATGTGTACCAAATTTCAACTAACTCGGTCATCTTTTACTCAAGTTATCGTCATCAGTAGATTTTGGGACGGTGATTTTGCGTGACGGTTATTTTGTGACGGTGATTTTGGTCGTTTTTTTCGGATTCACTCCCGGGACATAAGGAACTTCGTTCTAATAATTTATTTAAGGGCGTAGACAAAGGAATGCAGAAGAAATAACTATCTATCAGTAAATGTGAAATCGCTCCTAGTTCAGTGTCAAGAATTTTGAAAAACTGGGCTTCAAAATTTGATCTATTAGAAACAAAAGGAGATTATACTAAAAAGATCTAGAGATACTTAGTATGAAGATATAAAAGAAGCAGTTCTGTAATGGGTAAAAATGGTACGGGATAAAAATCTTTCTCTTCGGGTACCACTTATTTTTTCATTAAAAAAAACCGAAATTCTAAACAACGATAGGCACTTCTTTAAAACTTCACTCCCCTTATAAAGAAAACAGAGGGGGAGTAATAATCTACAGAAAGGTCAAGGAATGTTTTTCTTTAGATTGTTACTCCCGTTATTGAAACAGAAGTGTGATATTCCTTTGTCTCAGTGGACAACAGTACATTGGACAAAGCATCACCTTTTTCTCAATAGGAATTTAGTTAGTTATTTATGTTCTAAAAACACTGAGGGGAGTAACAATCTAAAGATATACCCAACGAAATTCAATGTAACGATTTTTTTTCGGGAACATTCAATCTCGAAGTTAAATTAAATTATAATTAAGCTTTTTTTCAAAATTACAATAAAAAATACTCCTATCCTGCAGGAATCGAACACCAACCGTCATTTTCAATTTTTCCTATGGGCTCTGAAACTAAATTTTGCCTGAGAAAGAAATTATCTTGGTTTAATTGTTAACAAAGTTATTTTAAAAAGAAGGTCTTTTTAGGTTCATAGGCGCTTTATAGAAAACTTATTTGGTCTTTTTAGTTTATGAGCGAAACCTCAGAAATAAGGAATCCTTTTTTTCTAACTTCATTTTACGATAATAATAATAAATAATTTTAATTTATGGGTATGGATTGCTATTAATCTATACCTTTGTTTTTTACTACGTTTTTATTAGCTTGCTTTCTTGTTTGTTTGTTTGTCCAGTACAAGTTTTGCAATCGATTTCTAACTATTTTCCCGAGTAGCTAGATGAAACTTTTAGAATAGCTCAGAACACGATGACAATGCATTATTTTAATACTTTTATCCATCTTTCAGCAAAATTTAATTCGTTTTTAGCAAATTGTGCTGTATGGAAAGTTAGTTCCGAAAAAATCCGCAAGTTATTTTATTTGTTTTGGCATGTCCCATATTTACTATCTTCATTTTGACAGATTTCCAGTTTATGATTTATGACAGAAAATTTAAAAACGTAGTATATAAAAAGTTCTTTTTATCTTGCAATTATATTATTTTATCTTGACCAGTCTTTAAATATTATTAGCAAATTCAAAAATGTATACATGAAAATATATCTATTATTTTACAGATCACATAAAATATTATAATGTTAAAAGAATAAAAAGCGTAATATTTTCTCATGTGAAATAAGAAGTGCACCATGTTCGAACTTTATCAATGTCAAAAGTTATATTTCATAAGTTTGGAAACATAAGGGATGAGAAAACGGTGGTAAAATTGACTGGATTTTTTTCTTGGACTATTAAGACAAGGAGGGGAATGAAAGCCGCTGTAGAGTCTAGTTGTAGTAGGGTAGTCTGTAAAAACCATGTTCGTATTTAATCTATGTCAGGAGTAAATATTAGGGGTATAAGTTCTTGTCTTTAAAAGGGGCATAGTTTGTTGTTAGTTATTCGGTCATGTTTAAAAAGAGCGTAATTCTATTGTTGATAAGGGACAGAGTTTGTTGTTATTTTTACAGTCATGTTTCGAACGAATGTTATTCTATTGTAGATAAGGGACACAGTTTGTTGATACTTATAGTTATACAGTCATGTTTAGATCGAATGTTATTCTATTGTAGATAAGGGACAGCGTTTGTTGTTAGTTATACAGTCATGTTTAGATCGAATGTAATTCTATTGTAGATAAGGGACAGAGTTTGTTGATAGTTATACAGTCATGTTTAGATCGAATGTTATTCTATTGTAGATAAGGGACAGAGTTTGTTGTTAGTTATACAGTCATGTTTAGAACGAATGTTATTCTATTGTAGAGAAGAGACAAAGTTTGCTGTTAGTTATACAGTCATGTATAGAACGAATGTTATTCTATTTTAGATAAAAGACAGAGTTTGTTGTTAGTTATACAGTCATGTTTAGAACGAATTTTATTCTATTGTAGATAAGAGACAGAGTTTGTTGTTAGTTATACAGTCATTTTTAGAACGAATGTTATTCATTGTAGATAAGAGGCACAGATTGTTGTTAGTTGTTAGTTATTCGGTCATGTTTAAAACGATTTTTATTCTATTGTATATAAGGGACACAGTTTGTTGTTAGTTATTCCGTCATGTTTAGAACGAACGATATTCTATAAGGGACACAGTTTATTGTTAGTTATTCGGTCATGATGATGTTATACACTTAATATATACTTTTATACACAATTGTACACTTACTGCTTTAAAAATTTTCGTCAGAATTTAAATGGTTCGTCGACAGTATCCTAAAATATGGTCCTATATTAATTGTATCTATATGCAAACATTTAATTTAATATTGAAAAAAAGATAAGTATAGCTAGTTGGAATCGAAAGAGGGTAAACAACTAGACATTAAATTGTCACAACTTAAATTCAAAAAAAATAAATTGCAAACAATCACACATTAAAGTTCTAATTGAAGAAAACACATTAAATTGCAATCAACCACACATTAAATTTCCAACAATCACACATTAAATTGCTACACATTAAAATTGAAATCAACCACACATTAAATTGCAAACATTACACATTAAATTGATTATTGAAAAAAAACACACATTAAATTGCCAAACATTAAAATTGAAAACAACCACACATTAAATTGCTAACAACCTCACAGTAAATTGCAAACAACCACACATTAAATTGCTAACAACCTCACAGTAAATTGGAAACAACCACACATTAAATTGCTAACAACCTCACAGTAAATTGCAAACAACCACACATTAAATTGCTAACAACCTCACAGTAAATTGCAAACAACCACACAATTTTCAATTATAGTACGTGGAGAAGCTATGTGCCACACTAATTGGCATATTTTTACTCATCAATCCACGCATNGCTTGTAAAGAAAGTTATTCTATTGTAGATAATATGGGACACAGTTTGTTGTTAGTTATTCCGTCATGTTTAGAACGAACGATATTCTATAAGGGACACAGTTTATTGTTAGTTATTCGGTCATGATGATGTTATACACTTAATATATACTTTTATACACAATTGTACACTTACTGCTTTAAAAATTTTCGTCAGAATTTAAATGGTTCGTCGACAGTATCCTAAAAGATGGTCCTATATAATTGTATCCATATGCAAACATTTAATTTAATATTGAAAAAAAGATAAGTATAGCTAGTTGGAATCGAAAGAGGGTAAACAACTAGACATTAAATTGTCACAACTTAAATTGAAAAAAAATAAATTGCAAACAATCACACATTAAAGTTCTAATTGAAGAAAACACATTAAATTGCAATCAACCACACATTAAATTTCCAACAATCACACATTAAATTGCTACACATTAAAATTGAAATCAACCACACATTAAATTGCAAACATTACACATTAAATTGATTATTGAAAAAAAACACACATTAAATTGCCAAACATTAAAATTGAAAACAACCACACATTAAATTGCTAACAACCTCACAGTAAATTGCAAACAACCACACATTAAATTGCTAACAACCTCACAGTAAATTGCAAACAACCACACAATTTTCAATTATAGTACGTGGAGAAGCTATGTGCCACACTAATTGGCATATTTTTACTCATCAATCCACGCATTCTGGGCAGGGCAAAAATGATCCTTAAGTCATCTTGCTTGAACCACCACTATTAAGAACATTAAGAAAGAACGAATTCTTCTTTATAATTATGTATATTATACCCTCTACTCTGTATTCATCTTCATTTTTTTTTAAGAACAAAAAAAAGTGCAACAAATTTCAACAATAATTATCTTAGGTAACGCCCTCTCTAGATAAAATGTAGAATTAAATAAGGAGGAAGGGCGGAGTTATAGTGTTGGCGTTGATTGAAGACAAATTAACATAGAGGATTTATTGCATTATACATCTACAAAAAAAAGAAAGATTTAAATAAAGAAAAATAAAAATTAACTTCATTGTTGTTCGACAACAATACACATAACGCATTCATGATACTTATGTGTGTGTGTAGGTTGTCATTTCATAATATCTTCTTTTTTTTTTATTCATAAAGATACTTCAATGCTTTTTTTCAAAGTTTATTAGAATGAAAACGGCTTTGAATAATTAAAATACAATTAAATAAACATATTACAAAACAATACAATGATTTCAAATATTATACAACGACAAAAAAAGAAAAAGAAAAATAACAACCTTATTAATACATTATCCAATAAAGATAATGGAATAATTTGTATTATGAAGACAATAAAATATAAATAATGAACTTAATTATTAAAACAAGTAATATTTGATACAAAACGCCAATATATAAATAATTGCTTAAAATTATCTGATACTACCCCGCACTAAATTTTACCGTAAATATAACTTACTGGTCTACCCAAAAGAAGAATTGATAACAGAAAAACCATAATTCATTTGATTTTTTTTTTTTTTTAAATATTGCCGTAATTTTAAAAATTCTCGTGCTCTATTTGCTCCAAAATTAATCATTTCATGTTCACGTTCTTGTTAATATTGAAATGTGTACTGTTTCACTCCAAAGTTTAAATTTATGTATTTATGTTTTTTGAACATTCAAAATGCCCGCTTTTTACTTTCTCATAGAAAGAGAAAGTATTGTGATGGCTCTAAAATTCGATTATAATATTTTGATGGATTTACACGTTTTGAGGTCCTCGTCTGACGTCTCTCGTCTGTCGTCTGAGCAGACGCCTGGAGCCTAAACTACTGGGCCGATTTTGACGAAATTTGGCATACACGTTCAGAAAAATCATACCCCGAGGCGAAATCGAGAAATTAATTTTAACTCCAAATTTGNAATTCTCGAAATGGTTCCGACGATTTTGATTAAAAAATTCTAATATGTAGCAAATTTAAATACGAATCAAACGGTATAAGCCGTTTTCCCGGGAAAAATTCCTAAAAAAGTTCCTGAGAAAATAGCTTAAAACGCGGATGGATAGAGCCCGGGTTTGATTCTCCGCCCGGGAGAAGTTATTCTTATGATAATTTTTGATGAAATTTCCATTGACTGTCTTTTTCCTCTTCAACTTGTGCACAAACATACATTTATACACACGTATAATGGCTTGTAAAAGTATAAAAATCAAGAAATTACGTGAATGCGAGGAAGCTATGTGCCACACTAATTTGCAGTCTATAAAGAACAGTATTATTGGACTTCTGTGTCATAAATGTGAATTTATCAAAATCTAATTTTTTCTTCATCATAATAATTCCTTAATAGTCTTAGTAGTTTGTCCATTGACAGGGGAACACTCCGATTTTGAGTAATATTTGACTAACTAACCTATTAAGTGACAAACTAACATCAACTTGATTTTTGGTTGACTAACTAAGTTCGTACTCAGGATCATGAAAATCCCATTGTCCACCAAAAAAAAGCTGGACAACCACTCTCCACCGTTTTGTTGTTTTCAAATGCCTATTGCCAAGCTATGTCCCGCAGACGAACCTAGCCGACCATATATTCCTAAAAGGCACCAAAACAACTGAAAACTTATACACAAAATTCTGGCTTGATGTTAGTCAGACACTTTGTTGCACGCTATCTTCAGGACTATAATGTGTATATACTATTTACATGACATAGTAAGAAGCTGTTCCGTCAATTTTGAATAAAATAGATTCAAAAAGATTTTCCCTACCTACATTTACTAAATACGCCCACAAGCTCCATTATTGTTGTTGAGCTATTTCAAGATACAGATAAAAAACCAGTTTCTATAATATATATCTAACATTTGCCAATATAAACACTAATTAATTGTAATTTTATTCACTTTAAAACAAGTAATACATATATCTTAGTGATAAACTATGTTCATTCTTCGGATTAATTGTTACGGCTATTATTTTAAAACAAGAATTAAGCTCGTAAACATTACCCATATCTAAATCCTATACGCTACTAAGATGTAAACGAAAAACCATTAATGCATAATGTGTAATTACTATTTAAGTGTCCATTAAATTTGAACTATGTACTACAATATAATCGATTCATTCCATTAAAGACTTTTAAAGGTCGTTGTTTTCTTGTCTGAGTTGGGCTTTACTGTCATTAAACCTGTCAAACCTGTCAGATAATACCTTGTAAAATAAGTTCTCTAGGAGGATTTTTTTTGACTAAGTCAGCTAATGTTAGTTGAATAGATACTTTATGACTTAACCTCGATATGTCAAGGATTGATTTATATAAATGTATACCTTTGAGATTGTTTAAGTTCAGAATAACTTCGAGATTGTTATTCAATTCCCGTCTTGTATAAGTTTCTAGTTTAAAATGGCATAGTGACATTAAAAAGTGACGTACTGTACTAGATACTTAAAAAGGCTCGTACAATGTACAATGACTTGTACTTATGAAGCCTATATAGGTGAGGTTCAAAGTCTTGGTAAAACTGAAGAATATGAGGCGCTTTATTAAAAAGTTGGTGGGGCCTCACTCCAACGTATTTTTTAACAAAGGGATATCAACTCACTTCAACGTATTTTTTGACAAAGAGATGACAACTATCCTATGTAAAAATCATACATTTTATAATTTATTCAAATGTACTGTTTGATAATAGAATATAATCTCTGAAGATTAAAATTGTATCGCCAAGCGATTTTCAAACACTCAACCGTATTATCTCTTTTGGGGTTGAAAATTGAATTGAAGCCGTAAGACTGGAGTCGATTTAGTCTTTGCATTGACCTTAAAGAGGGTCCACACTATGCAGAAAGATGCCTATCGGCCTGAGCTGGATGGCATCTTTCGTTCGTCATGACTTCCTCATTGCTTTAGTAGTGTAGATGTCCCGATCGGTGCCAAACCATCCGCCGAAAATACGGCTTTGCTGATCGGCTTAGAAAATTCGGCTTTGCTGATCGGCTTAAGTCGAATAATGCCGATTGGCATAGCGTGAGCGCACCTTGACTTATATGTAGCAATTATTGAAAGCATGACTTTTATATTTGTGTGCGGCTCTCATTGACCTCTTGCTTGCCCATCTTCTATTTGAGGTGTCATAGTAGTCTGCACTTTGAATGATTTCCTATCCATTTCTGGAACATTTAATGTGGCCTTGCCTTGCACAGTAGTTTCGTTTCTGCTCAATGAAGAGGGTTTTTACGATGAGTAATGACGAAGATGCTACTTCAGAAGTTGCTATTGAACCTCTTTATTTCACTCGGACATTTCGGATTCGTCCGAGTATCCTCAACGATGGCGAAAATTGCAGAGCCAACGAATTTATGAAAGTCTTACTACTAGATGAGGTCGACGAGTTAAATTTGGAGTACAGGAACGACGTGGCACTCAGCTACTTCGGTCCGGTGTTCTTTCTCTTTGATGGGACCGACCTGATTCGGATTGGATTCTTGTGCCCAATTCTGGTCGACTGTGGTCTTCAAGGCCGATTGGCACTTTCTACCCTCATTAATACAGTTTTGCTGATCGGCTCAAGCCGAATGATGGCATCGTGTGGACGCACCTTAAGAGTTTGTGTAAAAGATTTTATATAGCATGTATGGCATGACTGACGTTTATATTTGAATGCGGCTCTCTTTGACCTTTTGCTTGCCAATCCCTGATATTCTCTAAGGCATCTACATATACTTACCATGTGTCTAGTATAATATATAGATACTTTAAAGATTATATACTATAATAGTAGACTATATAATATACTATGTGTCAAGTACATATGTAGGTAATTTAAATAGTATATAATAGTAGACTATATACTTGAGGGCACTTCTTCAGATTGTTACTCCCCTCTATCGTTTTAAAATAAAAGTGACTTTGACTTAATAACTATTAAGAAAATGTGATGTTTAGTCCAATGTACTTTGGAACAAAGGAATATCTAACTTCTGTTTTGATAAGGGGAGTAGCAGTCTACATCTTTTTTAGATTTTTACTCCCCTTTGTCCCTCCCTCTTATTAGGGGAGTAACAACCTAAAGAAGTGCCTACTTGGACATATATAGAAGACACCATGCAAACTAGAAAAACACTCAACGGAATAATTGTGTTCAGGCAAAATATTAAGTAAATATACTTTGAATCNAAAAGTTTTTTTTTTCGTTCAAATCGTCAGATCATACAAAAGGGAATTTTATTGAGATGTTGGATTTATGCTTTTTTTTGCTTCTTTTAGGGTTTTGTATTTTTACTTGACCCCTAAACATGATCCATATTTTGTCAATGTCTTTAAACTACAAAGTAAAAAGCCTTTTTTGATAAAATGTTTTGTCATATTTTAAAGGGTGTGATACCATGTTTTGAAAAATCTTTGCTTTTGAGCGCGGGTTTTTGTTGTGTGACATAGTTCCTTATTTTTGACAAATTTGATTAAATTTATTATTTTTTGTAAGATACATTTTCTTCTATGTCATATTTTTTTTATTTCTTTTACTTTGTTAAATTTGATTTTTTTTAGATTTTATTTAGCTTTTTAAGACGATGATACAACAAAACAAATAAAATTCGAAGGATTCTTATTTCGTAGGATATATTTATTCAATTTTGGCAAAAAATCTATTTCGATGGATTTAAACGTTTTACTGTACACTGGGTGACCCAGTGGTGGGTTCGAGAAATTAATTTGATCTCTAAATTTATGGGCGGTTTCCACCCAAATTTAAAAAAACCAGTTCCAACAATTTTGGTTAAAAAAGCAACATCTGAATAATAAATAAATAATAATATTGCTAAAAGAATTATAACCAAAAAAACTCTAGCAGACCAAAAATATTTATTGAAATATGAAGAAAAAAAAAATTATAATTCCATAAATTCATTACGTACCTTTTTCATAACTGTTTAATTAATTCCGTGAACAGATGTCCTCGATTCTCAAAAGACATTGGAACTCTTTTTAAAAAACATAATTGATTAAGGGGCGTGTTTAAATTATTTTTTTATTTTTTCCCCGACCATTTGGCACAATGACTCCATGTTGAAGAACAATGGAACTGTTAAACAAAAATAAAAATAAAATTATGAAGTATAAGCGGTTTCTTTAACAAAGCAACAGAAAATCATCATACATTTTATCATCCTCCGCGTATGATTTTAATTTCATTTTTTAATTATTGAATCTTTTTCCTTGATGTTATAAGAATTCGTTTTTTGTTTTTTTTTGTTTTTTCTTCTCTTCGTCGGAAATTGTCTCTTTGAAGAGTACGAAGATTGAATAAGTGGTTTGGAGAATATATCATATTAATTGAATTATAATTGCTGAACTTGCAGCAAAAATAAAATATTTACGAATTCCTCTAACCTTATATGAATTTTATATTTATGTNAGTCTACATATTTTTTAGATTTTTACTCCCCTCTGTCCCTCCCTCTTATTAGGGGAGTAACAACCTAAAGAAGTGCCTACTTGGACATATATAGAAGACACCATGCAAACTAGAAAAACACTCAACGGAATAATTGTGTTCAGGCAAAATATTAAGTAAATATACTTTGAATCTCAGTAAATTAACTTCTTACCCCAAAAAAGGTTTATTTCAGATTCCTCCCCTCATTATATACTTACCAATAGCAAAAAGATCTCATAACTTTAAGTACCCAGCAGTTGATCGCCTTCGAAGAAAACTACCTTTATATTAACAAAGAACAACGACAACACAAAAGCAATGTTTATTTTCACAACCGAATAAACTTTTGTCAAATCCAATAATAGGTACTTAAGACATTTCAGGTATCGACAACTTTCCAAAGATCCTCACTGAAACCATAACTTCACCCCTTAAAACCTCAACTTTTGTGCCCCACAAAACTTCCCCCCCTTTTGTACTCCTCGACCTTCTTCATTCACTTCATGCCCTTCTTCTCTCATAAAAAGGAAACAACATTCTTTTGAAGGTTACACAACTTTTTACAACTATTAAGTCCCTTTTTTTAAAGAAAAGAAGTAGGGTTTTCTTTTTAAAAAGTATTATGATGTACTTGACTTAAAACTTTTAACCCTTGATTTTTTTTAAAGGTACTAACGATACCTTTTTCTTCAGGTACCGCAATCTTATTAAAAGACCACCCTTTTTACTTGTCCGTCTCTTATTCATAATGATTTTTATTGTCGTTATGTCACCCTTTTTGATTTTTTTTTTTTTT
>KZ651476.1:0-10953 GCA_001010745.2 Gerris buenoi | reverse complement strand
TAATTAAAATTTCGAAAACTAATGTGGACAGTGACCTTCCTCTTGCCTCGAAGATTAAAACTAAAGATTTGTATAAAGAACCCACGTACCCAAAGACACTCTTCTTTATATTATACTATATTGATTATAGAAATATTTTTCCTGTATTTTCCACTTTACCCCTCCTAAATAAAAATGTGCAAAAAAATGTAAATAACAACAATTACTTTATTCTAAAAGAGCTTTTCAACTATATGCATCATGAAGGGGTTTTATTACTTTGACATTTGTACCCCGTATCCCTGTGTACCAAAATTTAAATTTAGAAATCTTGTCTAGACAGTAACCTTCCCCGTAACAATTTATTATTATTATAATATTACATTATACATTACATACAGACACTCATCTTGATAATAGATATATATATGTATAATATATATATATGAGTGTGTATATTTGCTTTTCTAGAATTTTTTCAATAATTTGGGTCGATAAAAACAAAAACTATGATGGTTAAAAATTTCTTACTGATAAAAATTCTTTTTAAGTTCATAAATTATTGTTTTTATTTTTAAACTCATCATCTCAATTAAAACAATTACGTTTAATTTATTTCTATTTTAGGTCTTAAATATTTGTAACTTCATCATTATATACGTATGGAACAGAATTCTTGAGTTGGTATCCTTCGTAATCAAATATCTGGATAGTTTCTTAGTACCTTAAATTTGTGCTCAATTATTCGAGTGCTGATACATAATCATTTAAACAATGGTGTCCAAAATCAACCCACCACTTCTGTTTTGTATAGAATATTTGTTTCTAGCATCTTGTGCTTCCGAGCTTACCGAAGGTAAACGAAGCTATGTGATCGTTTTGAAGGAAGAACATTTTTCAAGTCTCGTAGTTCAAAAATTCCAAGACAGAATCTGTTACAATCACCAGGGAACAATTTTGGTTTCTTGCCTGTCTGTCAGTCTGTTGCTCAACCTTTGGGGCTCAAGTTTGGACCTTCTGCGCCAAAGTTTTTTCACCTACACATGCGCACAAACTTAATTTATTTTTACACCTCTATAAGTACTCATTTGATTTTTTTTTTTTTTTTTTTTTTTNAAAAATGTTTTTCTCTAAAGAGCCAACTTTCGTTCTTTCAGATTTCTTAATTGGGTACTTCTATCCTTTTCCTCTGCTTCTACTTTTTCTAAATGTCCAAATTTAAAATTGGTCACGTTTCAGTCTTTTCATGCGTTTTTTTTTCTTTCTTTCAAAGGCCGTTAATAATTATATGGTTTAAATACAAAAAAAATAAAAACAACAACAACAACTGAAGCATCTCCTATCCTTCAGTTTAAAAACTGGTTTTACAGGAATTCTTTATTTATTTTTTTAGTGCGTCTAGATAAAAAAATAATTGTTTGAGATATAGATATATAATTGTTTTTTTTCTTTCTTTCAAATAATTTAATTTATTAATTAAATATTGAAGTAATATTATTTTATTACCAATGCATATTATGTAAAAAGGACGCTTCTCTGAATAATTTGTTATTGCTAAGCTGTGGCAAATTTTATTCCATAAAAACTGGAAGTTTGTTTTGATTTGTTTGTCTTCAAATAGATGCAATAACTTATCTAAATAGATATCTAAATTCATTTTTGTAAATTTTACTTCTTTTCTAAATATAAAATCAAGCCTACAGGACTTAGGGCTTGTATAAATTAGAAGCATGCACACAATTCAGATCGACTGTCATATCACTATCTGCTTCATACTTTCAAATCCAACTTTCGTATTAGCGTAACCACTTCAAGCAACCAGTTACTATCTCTAACTACCCCTAACTGACAGCCATCTGAAGCTAACATTAGCCTTCTTAATGGCAAAGGATTTGAAGGATCACCATTTTTGAAGGCGTTATCAACTTTAATTCCATGCTTGTTTGTGACTGATCGAAAACTCCAATTCCATGCTTGTTTGTGACTGATCGAAAACTCCAATTCCATGCTTGTTTGTGACTGATCGAAAACTCCAATTCCATGCTTGTTTGAGACTGATCTACAACTCCAATGCCATGCTTGTTTGTGACTTATCTACAACTCTCATTCCATGCTTGTTTGTGACTGACCATAATTCCAATTCATACTTGTTTGTGGCTGATCACAATTAGGTCCAGCCATGTTTGTGACTGATCTCAACTTGTCCAGTGGTATACACTGATAGGGTGGGACGTGGCTGCTCTCCCCCAGTTAGTACTTTTCAAATGCCTATCTTCAAGCTATGTCCCACAGGCGAACTTAGCCGACCACATATTCTTAACTGGCGCCAAAAGATTAACTTATACATAAAATTCTAGCTTGATGTTTGTCAAAAACTTTTTAGCATGCTATATCCTGGACTAGGAAAGAGTTAGTTCCAACCCCAGTCTCAACTCCTAATCTGATTCTTTATCTGACGAATTTCACCTCTCATCAGCATTGATAGATAGATAACCACTTGTGGTTTGAAGTTTGCTTTGATAAAGATAATAAAGTTAATTTTAGTGAAGAGATTTCTTTCTTGATTCCGCAAAACCACTGCTTTACAGCTTCACCTGAGTCCTAGTTCCAACTAACTGTATATCTCTTTGGTGTTGATGAGGACTACTTGCGGTTGTAAGCCAATTTCACTTTAATAAAGCTACCGTTGAGGGACCTTTGCTACTTCTAGGATAACCCAACTGCTCAATGATGAAGATTTTCTATGTTACTTATTTACCCGAATAAACATCTCTTCGCAGCTATGTGCACCTGTAAAATCTTCATCTCTTATAGCTAAGGGCTTCCGCAAGAAGATCGAAGAACACTTCGCCCACATTGTGGCGTGATGGATTCTAAAAAAAAGAGCCCAAACTTCCTTTTATCCCAGAAAGACGCCTTTAAGACTTCCTGCGGGTGCTGTTCAAAAAATTTCTTTTTATAGGTAGACGTACTCCAATATAGCTGACGCCTTCTTGGGTCTCCAACGAACACTTGACCTTGCAGCTGATGGTTACAACACATTTAGTATAATCAACTGAAGGTGAAGGTTGCTTTTACTATCGTGATATTAATGAATTATCATCTTTCTCAACATCGAACACGATTTTTAGTTGATAAATAAAATCATATTAACAGCGTTTGAATTATCGTAAATTTGGTCTCATCAGACAAAATCGTGCATTGTACAGTACAGGGTTGGACATTGGATTGGATAATTGAATCTCGAGGTCTCAAATCTCCAAAAACAGAGCTTATAAGTTGTAGATGTTTCTAATTTATATATTTTAATTATGAAACCAAAATATTATAAAATTTTTTTGATTAAAATCAAAACTTCAATTCATATTTACAAAGCATTATTATTCCAAAATTAAATATCAATTATTAAATCTCAAAATTTACTTGACAAAAAATATATTTTCTTGTTAAGATAAAAAGCAAAAACATAAATTCGAGTTTGAGACGTTTTTTCTGCGTCAAGTTTTGAGCAAAACTAAACTAAAATTGGAAAACTTTATCCTATCCTCTATGAGCTCTCCTGAGGGAAATATTTTTCAGTATTGAGAGAGAGTTTGAAAACTAGTTATGACAAAAAATTGTCGTCTACTATCGTAGTTTATCCGCATTTTTAAAAAACTATATTTTCTTGTTAAGATAAAAAGCAAAAACATAAATTCGAGTTTGAGACGTTTTTTCTGCGTCATGTTTTCAGCAAAACTAAACTAAAATTGGAAAACTTTATCCTATCCTCTATGAGCTCTCCTGAGGGAAATATTTTTCAGTATGGAGATGGAGTTTGAAAACTAGTTATGACAAAAAATTGTCGTCTACTATCGTAGTTTATCCGCATTTTTAAAAAACTAAAAGCTGTGAATGGATGTAATATCTAGATTGTTATAATGTTAAGACTAATTTTCATCTATTTTCTCTTAGCTCCTAATTATATATTTATTTTTATAATACACCGTATGATTTTTATTTTTTATGTTTGCAGGAAAGAACTTTATAAAATTACCATCAGGTTGCGGCTTATTCTTCTTGTAGTATTAAACGACTAAGAATTATAAATATATTGCAAACTATATTTTCAGTTTCAGTAGTAAAAAAATATATGTTTTCATAACGTTAGAGTTCTTGCATGTTAGTGAATAGGCCATTTTTGCTTGATTGCCATTTTTGATTTGCGAACATTCTTCAGAACGTGTTATTGAGGTGAAAATTCTTTTGGCGTGGTAGAGTAAATTGGATTAAATGAATTGAGAGGCTTGAATAAAAGGAAATAGCATTTAACGAAGTTTGTGATTCGAGAATCGTCTAATTCAATGATTTACCTGTAATCCTGTAATTTTGACGAGTCTCGATCCACCGATCTTTGATTCAGCAGGCAAACGCGCTAATCATTGCAACACGGAGATAGATAATTTTTCAAAACACAGAATTGGTATATAGCGTATACATATAATATAATATAAGTATACATNTCTTGTTAAGATAAAAAGCAAAAACATAAATTCGAGTTTGAGACGTTTTTTCTGCGTCATGTTTTCAGCAAAACTAAACTAAAATTGGAAAACTTTATCCTATCCTCTATGAGCTCTCCTGAGGGAAATATTTTTCAGTATGGAGATGGAGTTTGAAAACTAGTTATGACAAAAAATTGTCGTCTACTATCGTAGTTTATCCGCATTTTTAAAAAACTAAAAGCTGTGAATGGATGTAATATCTAGATTGTTATAATGTTAAGACTAATTTTCATCTATTTTCTCTTAGCTCCTAATTATATATTTATTTTTATAATACACTGTCAGTTCTTTTATTTTTATGAATGCATGATATTGAACTTTATAAAGTTACCATTAGGTTACGGCTTATTCTCCTTTTAGTATTAAACGGCTAAGCAGTATAAATATGCAAACTATATTTCAATTTCAGTAATAAAAAAATATACGTTTTTATTACGTTAGAGTTCTTTTATGTTAGTAATGGGATATTTTTTGCTTCCGAGCTTGACGTACATAACTGAAGAATTGTGCAGAAAAATTTTGCAGAACTTTTTTTCCCATGTCTCTCTCTAAATTCAAAAATAATTAAAACATCACGGAGTACGTTAAGGTACGGGTACGTGTCTGTCCGTCATCTTTATTATGAACACACGTTTTTTTAAAAACTACTTTTCCAAATGTTGGATGGTAGTTCAAAGTTTGCCCACACATGTCATATTAATTAAACCCGTCTGTGCACATTGGTTCTTCTCTTACA
The DNA here is from genome assembly GCA_001010745.2 of Gerris buenoi. Lineage (NCBI taxonomy): Eukaryota > Metazoa > Arthropoda > Insecta > Hemiptera > Gerridae > Gerris > Gerris buenoi. Next base: position 5,694 of record KZ651476.1, on the reverse strand, counting down.
AGCGCAAAAAACTTTCCTGTTAGTACTTATCTTTTTAAACTACTCATACAATTTTTGAAAAGTATATATGAAGGTTAGTCCATAAATGTTCCTAATTAATATATAACTAATATAGTGCTAAAGTTAACTAATAGTAACGCAAGTCTTCATTCATTGAACTCAACTGACATATTTTAAACATTGACAAGCTAAAATCAAAAATACGAAAACATAAATAAAAACATTCAGCCTGTATCCGGTTGGAATCCCAACACTTATGGGGAGGATGAAAAGAAGAGTGGGGGTATAATAACTGGATGTCATGTTTAGTTATAATTTTGAAATTTAGGGAAATGCTTCTATTTACGATCAAGCTACCCACCCTAGAAAGAAAATTTTCAAAAATATACTCCTAAAGGGATAATTAAGGGTGAAGAATGTAAGAGGGGAATTTTGCCATTTACCAATAAATTGATCCTAATAAATAATCATTTTTTATTTAACCTAAATACATAATAAAATACATCACACTAATAAGAACGAACATTTTTATAACTTCTGATTAAAAACAGCTCAATAAATGGTCGTCATAAAACGTTCAACGTTTAATTGGACTGGGAACTATATCTTAAATAAATTTTCAGTTTGTTACGAGTGAGAAAACGATTTTACTGCTTAAAATGATCGATTAATGTTAGAAATTCTTCGATATTAGGCGTACTAATTATATATANATGCTTGTTTGTGACTGATCGAAAACTCCAATTCCATGCTTGTTTGTGACTGATCGAAAACTCCAATTCCATGCTTGTTTGTGACTGATCGAAAACTCCAATTCCATGCTTGTTTGTGACTGATCGAAAACTCCAATTCCATGCTTGTTTGTGACTGATCGAAAACTCCAATTCCATGCTTGTTTGTGACTGATCGAAAACTCCAATTCCATGCTTGTTTGTGACTGATCGAAAACTCCAATTCCATGCTTGTTTGTGACTGATCGAAAACTCCAATTCCATGCTTGTTTGTGACTGATCGAAAACTCCAATTCCATGCTTGTTTGTGACTGATCGAAAACTCCAATTCCATGCTTGTTTGTGACTGATCGAAAACTCCAATTCCATGCTTGTTTGTGACTGATCGAAAACTCCAATTCCATGCTTGTTTGTGACTGATCGAAAACTCCAATTCCATGCTTGTTTGTGACTGATCGAAAACTCCAATTCCATGCTTGTTTGTGACTGATCGAAAACTCCAATTCCATGCTTGTTTGTGACTGATCGAAAACTCCAATTCCATGCTTGTTTGTGACTGATCGAAAACTCCAATTCCATGCTTGTTTGTGACTGATCGAAAACTCCAATTCCATGCTTGTTTGTGACTGATCGAAAACTCCAATTCCATGCTTGTTTGTGACTGATCGAAAACTCCAATTCCATGCTTGTTTGTGACTGATCGAAAACTCCAATTCCATGCTTGTTTGTGACTGATCGAAAACTCCAATTCCATGCTTGTTTGTGACTGATCGAAAACTCCAATTCCATGCTTGTTTGTGACTGATCGAAAACTCCAATTCCATGCTTGTTTGTGACTGATCGAAAACTCCAATTCCATGCTTGTTTGTGACTGATCGAAAACTCCAATTCCATGCTTGTTTGTGACTGATCGAAAACTCCAATTCCATGCTTGTTTGTGACTGATCGAAAACTCCAATTCCATGCTTGTTTGTGACTGATCGAAAACTCCAATTCCATGCTTGTTTGTGACTGATCGAAAACTCCAATTCCATGCTTGTTTGTGACTGATCGAAAACTCCAATTCCATGCTTGTTTGTGACTGATCGAAAACTCCAATTCCATGCTTGTTTGTGACTGATCGAAAACTCCAATTCCATGCTTGTTTGTGACTGATCGAAAACTCCAATTCCATGCTTGTTTGTGACTGATCGAAAACTCCAATTCCATGCTTGTTTGTGACTGATCGAAAACTCCAATTCCATGCTTGTTTGTGACTGATCGAAAACTCCAATTCCATGCTTGTTTGTGACTGATCGAAAACTCCAATTCCATGCTTGTTTGTGACTGATCGAAAACTCCAATTCCATGCTTGTTTGTGACTGATCGAAAACTCCAATTCCATGCTTGTTTGTGACTGATCGAAAACTCCAATTCCATGCTTGTTTGTGACTGATCGAAAACTCCAATTCCATGCTTGTTTGTGACTGATCGAAAACTCCAATTCCATGCTTGTTTGAGACTGATCTACAACTCCAATGCCATGCTTGTTTGTGACTTATCTACAACTCTCATTCCATGCTTGTTTGTGACTGACCATAATTCCAATTCATACTTGTTTGTGGCTGATCACAATTAGGTCCAGCCATGTTTGTGACTGATCTCAACTTGTCCAGTGGTATACACTGATAGGGTGGGACGTGGCTGCTCTCCCCCAGTTAGTACTTTTCAAATGCCTATCTTCAAGCTATGTCCCACAGGCGAACTTAGCCGACCACATATTCTTAACTGGCGCCAAAAGATTAACTTATACATAAAATTCTAGCTTGATGTTGGTCAAAAACTTTTTAGCATGCTATATCCTGGACTAGGAAAGAGTTAGTTCCAACCCCAGTCTCAACTCCTAATCTGATTCTTTATCTGACGAATTTCACCTCTCATCAGCATTGATAGATAGATAACCACTTGTGGTTTGAAGTTTGCTTTGATAAAGATAATAAAGTTAATTTTAGTGAAGAGATTTCTTTCTTGATCCCGCAAAACCACTGCTTTACAGCTTCACCTGAGTCCTAGTTCCAACTAACTGTATATCTCTTTGGTGTTGATGAGGACTACTTGCGGTTGTAAGCCAATTTCACTTTAATAAAGCTACCGTTGAGGGACCTTTGCTACTTCTAGGATAACCCAACTGCTCAATGATGAAGATTTTCTATGTTACTTATTTACCCGAATAAACATCTCTTCGCAGCTATGTGCACCTGTAAAATCTTCATCTCTTATAGCTAAGGGCTTCCGCAAGAAGATCGAAGAACACTTCGCCCACATTGTGGCGTGATGGATTCTAAAAAAAAGAGCCCAAACTTCCTTTTATCCCAGAAAGACTCCTTTAAGACTTCCTGCGGGTGCTGTTCAAAAAATTTCTTTTTATAGGTAGACGTACTCCAATATAGCTGACGCCTTCTTGGGTCTCCAACGAACACTTGACCTTGCAGCTGATGGTTACAACACATTTAGTATAATCAACTGAAGGTGAAGGCTGCTTTTACTATCGTGATATTAATGAATTATCATCTTTCTCAACATCGAACACGATTTTTAGTTGATAAATAAAATCATATTAACAGCGTTTGAATTATCGTAAATTTGGTCTCATCAGACAAAATCGTGCATTGTACAGTACAGGGTTGGACATTGGATTGGATAATTGAATCTCGAGGTCTCAAATCTCCAAAAACAGAGCTTATAAGTTGTAGATGTTTCTAATTTATATATTTTAATTATGAAACCAAAATATTATAAAATTTTTTTGATTAAAATCAAAACTTCAATTCATATTTACAAAGCATTATTATTCCAAAATTAAATATCAATTATTAAATCTCAAAATTTACTTGACAAAAAATATATTTTCTTGTTAAGATAAAAAGCAAAAACATAAATTCGAGTTTGAGACGTTTTTTCTGCGTCAAGTTTTGAGCAAAACTAAACTAAAATTGGAAAACTTTATCCTATCCTCTATGAGCTCTCCTGAGGGAAATATTTTTCAGTATGGAGATAGAGTTTGAAAACTAGTTATGACGAAAAATTGTCGTCAACTATCGTAGTTTATCCGCATTTTTAAAAACTAAAAGCTGAGAATGTAATATCTACAATTTTCTAATATGCTGTACTACTTTTTATCTATTTTCCCTTAGCTCCTGATTATATATTTATTTTTATAATACACCGTATGATTTTTATTTTTTATGTTTGCAGGAAAGAACTTTATAAAATTACCATCAGGTTGCGGCTTATTCTTCTTGTAGTATTAAACGACTAAGAATTATAAATATATTGCAAACTATATTTTCAGTTTCAGTAGTAAAAAAATATATGTTTTCATAACGTTAGAGTTCTTGCATGTTAGTGAATAGGCCATTTTTGCTTGATTGCCATTTTTGATTTGCGAACATTCTTCAGAACGTGTTATTGAGGTGAAAATTCTTTTGGCGTGGTAGAGTAAATGGGATTAAATGAATTGAGAGGCTTGAATAAAAGGAAATAGCATTTAACGAAGTTTGTGATTCGAGAATCGTCTAATTCAATGATTTACCTGTAATCCTGTAATTTTGACGAGTCTCGATCCACCGATCTTTGATTCAGCAGGCAAACGCGCTAATCATTGCAACACGGAGATAGATAATTTTTCAAAACACAGAATTGGTATATAGCGTATACATATAATATAATATAAGTATACATTATAATAATATATAATTCGTCATCTCAATACAAGAAGTTGGTAACTCGAAAATTTACCATTGTTAGTTCATCATCATTTAGACCTAATTTTTTGTAAGGGGATTCAATAACTAGATAAGTCTTATTCCTAGCCTATCACTTTTTTAAAGTCCAATTAATATGTTGATGTAAAAAAACAAACAGAATCTAATCAGAAATAAAAAATGTTGTAGGCCATTAATCTCAAAACATGAAATTTCGAGTTAACTACTTCTTGCAGTCAGGTGATGAATATAATATATAAATACGAATATAAACGTTGTTTTCATGTTTTTTCATGTTTTTTTAAATTTTTTTTTTCATTATTCGCTAAAACTGTATGAATTTTTTGTTTAATTTTTCAATTAAATTTCACATAGCCATATCTTAATCCTGAAATAATAAAAATCGCCAACAAATGCAAAGAGAGCAATTTATAAATTGCTGTGTAGCAATTGATTTCTAAAACTTAAGTTTAATTTCAAATGGACAAAAACAGTGTATTAGGGTTAGTCCATAAATGATTTCATATCAATCTGAACTTTTAACGCAGAACCTTATTTCTTTTAGCACTTCTGCTCACATTTCTTCCTCTTGTACAAGACTACAAACTTCTTTTGTATTGACCCTAATGCTTTTTTTAAAAAAAAAAAAAATCTTCTCCATTGTTTCTTGTGCAATTTAAACAGCACACAACGGATGGTCCCATGATGATCCTATATTAATTCCAACCTTCTGCTCACATTGCTTCTGCACTGTGCAAATTATTTAACACTAATATTTTGAAAACAATTCCATAACATTTTATTTTGTGTTTTTATGAGCATTCCTCCAATGATAAAATGTGAAAAAGTTATCTGTCAAAATGAATGGCAGTTGTCTTCTACAAACATTTTTTATTGTATTAATTATATTATGTTTTGTTTATTAATTATCACTTTTCTTTGTTTTTTCCTCAGAGTTTCGAGTGGTTTGAGCTACTTCGTGAGTGATGCACTCTACACACCTCCAGATCAACTTGAAAATTCAAAAGAAATCATTCTGGAAGTTATCACTCTTGGACAGCAAATTGAGGATAAAGATAAGGTAAGCAAATTTTTCTTTAAAGTAATCATTGACTGGTCCTATAATTAAAGCGATAAGCAATAAATATTGAATATAAAGAAAATAGTTTAATTTTTAATCATGATGAGTTTATAGTTAAAGAGGATGGTTGGAATTGAGA
>KZ651475.1:472862-498655 GCA_001010745.2 Gerris buenoi | reverse complement strand
GACCTTTTTGGTAGAGAATTTACTCTAGTTTAATTTTGTACATAACTAGTTTTTCGCTAAACTCAATATTTTCGAAGATTATTAAGAAAAACTGAAAAAATGGCCCTTCAGGGGGCCCCCCCACCTCGCGCTCGCCCCCCACCCTCGGGGACTTTTAGTATGTTGTACAGGACACTCAAATCAACAACTCTGCCAAGTTTCAAAACTTCGGGATTTTTTTCTCCTATTTTGGCTAATTTGACTGGGCTAATTTGTCTGAAACATTCCTCTCCTCTTGTGAAAGGAAAAATTAATATGTTGTCAGTTGAGTTTGAACTTAGGTTTCAAGGCCATTGATTAACCCTCACAAGGCCCCCATAAACGATCAAACCTTTTGCACAAACATGATGTGTTTGCAAACCCGATGTCGGGCAAATTTAGGCCATACACGTCAACCATCATGTTCGCGCAAACATCTAACAGCCCCATACACGACTGATCCGCGTCGATCGGTAGGTATTCGTTATAATAACAGAATTCATTTCACATTAGGACATTAATGAATTACTGTAACCAATAAGGATTTATTTGTATACCACATTCCGTTCACGTTTGTAATATTAAGTTATGAATTGTGATAGATTTTCTTATAATATACTGGATAATAATATTGGGCTGAATTGATGGAAAGAATGGATATGACCACACTAAATCAATTTCAGAATAAATAAACTCTTACAAAATAATTAAAGTTTTGAGAAAATCAATGTATTAGAATATTTTTATGTTTTATTTCCTTCGGTACCTTTGAATTTATAGGAAAAATTGATTTTATTTGTTATTGTTTTGAGATTATGATCACGCATAAAATGTATGATACTGTTCCTCAAAACCGATTCTTTAATTAAGACAGCATTCATTTGGATAGACAATAAAAGAACTCATTACAAGTGTGCAAAAAAACTCAGGTCACTTAATATTTTGTTACATTTATTTTTATGCGTGTCCAAACTCACTTTTTAATAAAATTTATGTTAATCGGAGAAATCGTTTTATTATTTGATTTCTTAATTAATTTAATCTAATATTTTTAACAGATTGAGATGTATAAATTTTTTAAATAATATTTATTGATTTATGTAAATTATGTTGTTTGAGAAGTGTAATAGATTCTATATACATATATGTATATACATAATTTTAAGGGTTGCCCAAACAGGGTTGGTTGGTTGCTATATATTAAGGCAGGTGTCTGGCTGTAGGAAAGTTATACCCTGTCTCTGGAATGAAAGTATTTGCATATTCAATAGAATCCTCCTCGTACCTTGCCCTACCCCAATCCATCCCCAGTTTTATTATCTCTTTAAAATCCTTGCCTGATTTTATTAAACCAGATCCCTTCGTTCTACTAAACCGCAAAACCTTTTCTCCTAAACTCTACTAAATTCATTTCAGTTTACCATAGTCTGGTTTATTTTTGACTTTAAAATGGATTTAAATGTTTAATTGGAGCCGCTCTTATCAATCGATACAATTATTGTGGAGTTCCTTCACATCCGGGAATAAAACTCTCATTTACAGCTTTTCTAATTTAATTTATTTTATTTTTTAAATAACCAATGCTTCTTTCTATATTTCTAACATTACTCTCCATGAAGAATTTGAATATGCCCTGTGTCGGAACCCTAACCGAATCCCGTCCATCCTAATCCTCTTGTGCAACTCCTGTCCTAACAGTTTATCCGAAAGGCGTTTGAAAAGGAGATGGGCTAGACTAGAGATCTCTTATCTAAAAGTATATCTTTGTCCCTTATTTTATGTTACCTGATTATAATTAATTTTTATAAAATGAAATATTAATCCACTTTATCATTATTTTATCCTTACTTATTTTATGATTATTAGTTATCTTGTATTATAATTATTTTTCAAGATTTACTGCTGCGGAAGTCTAGTCACTTCTTCTTCATGTCTTTCTCACTGTTATTGCACAACCTAAGTAATACCATTATCATACTAATTAAAATTATTTTAATTTTTAGTAATTTTATCCAATAAAATATAGCAAAGATGAGTGTTTCATCCTCTTATTTTGTATAGTGTATAGCTTTAGATTAACTGCTAAGGGTCAGTCTTGATAGCAAAGCTAGTATTATTCTTTAAAACTACCAAGATTTTTTTGGTTCAGGGTTCAGGCCATTGAATAGAGCGATAGTTTTATAATTCATTATTATACAGAGAATAATAAATCAGGTTTCATGTGGATTTGATATATTGACTTCATAGAACTTCGAAGCTCTTAGTCCACTCCTAATGTTTAGATATTTTTCATTTGCGCTTCATCTCAATTTATCTATGGTCTCGCTTTTACCCGTTACAGAAATGGCCACTCCAAATACTTAAGGGCTATTCCAGAAACAGGACTTTCTAGAAACAGTTCGCTATTAGCTTTGAAATTCATTCTAATTCTCCAGATCTGTCTTCTTCTATCTTAGGGGCAATTCCAGAAACTGGACTTTCATAGAAACAGTTCACTATTAGCTTCTAATAACAACTATACTATATAGTTAATTACTGATTTTGCCGCAGTGATTATACGTATTTATATTAATGCGTAACTATTGTAAATATCTATTCTTTAAGGCCCCCGGCCCCCATGCACGGTCAAAATGTTTACTCAAACATCATGTTTGCGCAAACATGATGTTTGACGTGTATGACCTAAATTTGCCCGACATCAGGTTTGCGGAAAATGTTTGATCGTGTATGGGGATCTTTAGATAATACAAAGAATATTATAATCTTAAGAGAAAGCTAAGCGTTCTAAATTTACTATTGGATATAATATATCTTAAATAGAAATACTTCAACTCTGACGGCTGACAGTATTAATTCTCATTAAGATGCTAATTAGTCTATTAGGTCATTCAGTTTTAAAAGGATTGAGAAGATACTAATAATTAATAGAGCATTTATTAGCAAAGGCAATTAGTAAGTAGGTAGGTACTTATAGCCAATTAATCTCTGGCAAGGTTGCTAAATAAGACCACTTATAATTGAAGTAATTACAAAAACTGCCATGTAGGTAATGAAAATTTAGAACACTTACACGTGGTTTAATGTGTATCATAATAATACATTAGCCTTTATAATATGTTCTATCTATCAGTAAATTTTTAAAATTAAGGAGCTTTCGTCCCTCTACTGCTTATTGAATAGGTTTTAAAATAGACGTAAAATAAAAATATATGGAATAAAGGAATACCTCGAATAGTAGAAGAATTGAATATCTCTGTCTGGACAGTAGCTGTTTCTTTTTATAATACATCTCCAATATTGGAGATCGTGTTTCAGGAACAATCCAACGCCTCCTAGCAACAAAAATGCAAGAATTAATTCACTTATTTTCAGTATTATTATTATTTAAGAACTGTCACGTATAATAATGGTGATTTAAATGTTCACATCATACCTTGAAGTGTGTATAGCTTCCTTGTTTCATTTTTTGGGAAATAGTCTAAACAGTCTCGTAAGAAGCTGTTACTTTTAGTAGAAGAACTAATTACTCTAATATGAAGATAGCTTGTTTTTCCAATCCGAATTTTAAGTATAACATGAAAGGTTGTATCCTTCCATTTCTGAACTAAGAGTAGGTAGCAAAATTTTTAATTCTAAATTTTTTTTTTTAAATTACTTCTAAACTTGACACGTCTTAAATTGGGTAAGGAAAGCATTGTTACCAAAGCATTTACTGCTTCCTAAATCCATTTTTTACTTCCATGAAAATTTAAGTATGGTGATACCCTCCAAAACGTGATTCCGAGATCTCTGTGAAGGAGGGGTCTTTCGAACCCGGGAATATCATTCAAATCCATTTCATATACATGTATGTCTGTGCGTACGAATGTATGTATGTACGTTCGTTTGGAACTTAAACTTAAAAAACTTAAACTTAAAACTTAAACCTTCATAACATTGTATTGAGATGCGGTTTGCGGCATTTTTTTTTTTTTTTTAGAAATTTTGTCGGATCAACTGATAGCGCAAACCCGAACATCGGCTAACGACGTTTCGGAGCTCTGTCGTCGATAACTTCAGTAGACTTTATTTGATTTCAATTTCCTTTGGGGGGGTATATATGTGTCCTATAAGGTAGATTGTACCTATAATTTTTGAGCACAATCGGACAAGCGGTTTGGGAGATATTGACAATATATTAGTGTTTTTACTTCCATGAAAATGAGCGTAAATACTTAGTTCTCTATTGCTCACGAATTGACATCACAAAATTTTATGGAAGTCATGTTTGGGATTTCCACACCGGTACTTTAAGACGTTAGTTAGTAGCAGAAAAATATATATTGAGGAAATGGGAGAACGATCTTCCTTAAATCAATCGTAGCATGATGTATTTTTATATTTTTTTGTTAACGTAGATTAAATAGCAAAGCTTTTATTTCAATTTTTTTAAAAAGTAATTTGCTACATCTGAAATAATAAATTGAAATTAGGAAAAAGTAAATATCGGCAGAAAGAAAAGACCATTGATTGGATGATTAATTTTTCATACCAAAGCATTTACTGTTCCCTTCAATCTATTTTTGAAATGTCTTTTAGACTTGCTATATCTCAAATTGAGGTAACGAAGGAGTAAAGACAGGTTAGAAGAAAATATCATGTTCCTTCTATTGAGAAGGAACTTTTTTTTCCTGTTAAGAAACCCTTTGAAGAAGAAACTTCGTAATTTGATACCGGATTGCAACTTAAATCTCAATGTACCTAAATGAAGGCTGATTTTATTATAACTCACGATGTGTTTAAGACTCCGTGACCTGAATTCAATTAGATTTTAATAGATAATAGTAGTAAATATATAATGTAAGTAGTTGAGCTTGTTTTAGTAAAAAAAAAACACCAATATGAGTTATTAGAAAATAAATTAAAAAAACGTCACATCATACGAAATCATTTCGAGTTGCGTCGTCACATTATATCAAATCATTTCGAGATACGTCATCACCGTCGAACTTGACACGGGACACAACTTGATTCTATAAATTATAACTGTGAAAAAATCCTATTATCTATAGTATAATTAATTGATTTTCTGGTTAACGTCTTGTAAATAGTTTTTTACTTTACATTTTGTGTTAGTTTTTTTTAGTTTACATTACTTTTGTACTTAATGACTATTGGTTTGTTTCCGTTCAAAATGATATTTGGCACACTCTCAACTATCACGAGATACCAAATTTATTTTAAACACATGATAAACAGAAATTTAAATTTGGAATTAAATAAGACATAACTTGGTTGTTTATAAACTTACTTTCTCATATAAAGAGAAAGTATTGTGATGGCGCGAAAATTCAATTTTGAGATTTTGATGGATTTACACGTTTTGAGGTCCCCTGAGTCCAAAAAAGTGGTTTTTAAAAAATGTCTGAACTGTGTGTGTGCAGACGCCTGGAGCCTAAACTACTGGACCGATTTTGACGAAATTTGGCATACATGTTAAGAAAAATCATACCCCGAGGCGAAATCGAGAAATGAATTTTAACTCCAAATTTAGGGGCGCTACCCCCTAAAAACTCGGAAAACGGTTCCGACGATTTTGATTAAAAAAAAATCTAAAATTTAGTCCATTTAAATACGAATATAACGATGTATGCCGTTTTCCCGGGAAAAATCTAGTTCCTGAGAAAAAAGTTAAAACGCGGACAGAGAAGCCCGGGTTCGATTCCCCGCCCAGGAGAAGTTATTTTGATGAAATGTTCATTAATAATTAAATGTACATATGAAAACTAATAAACGGAAACCACTGGGCTAAGTAATTATTAACTCGTATATGAGAAAGTTTGTCTGAGTTGTCTCGGACCGATTTTTACAATAGATCAAAGAAGGTGAAAGTAAATATAAATACGAGTAAAAGAGTCTAAAAAATTAAAAAAGGATTATTTAATTCCTTAACTAGAATGAACCAATTTAGAACGCCAAGCTTTTATANTTAAATAAAGCTCCTGAGTAAAATTCACTTTCATCGTAGACTTGCTCCTGTCAAATATTATTAATCCATTTTTAGATCTGGAAAAGATCATTATATCATTCGTATCTGGGAAGAATTTTAATTTGCATTTAAAAACGTGATCCGCTCCCTAATACTAACAGGACAAACGGAAAGTAGACGACGCTTTGTATATTATATGCCAGATTTATATTTGCTTTTGAAAAATAACTAATTTCATAAGTATAGTATATATCTGAATATAAAAATAAATAATTAGGTTTGAAGGTGTTTTGATGTTTATTTTAATTATTCTTGTTTATGTATTATGCATAAATGTAATTATGAAAATGTAGATATAATATGTTTTATAAATCTTAATATCATGGAATGTTAAAAAATGACTTGGTCAGAATGAATGGAATAGAATTAAATATGAATTATAAGGTACAGTGGTTTCTGGATATATATATTTTTTTTTTAAATGAATAAATAGAAAAATTAAATAAAAACAAAATAATGTTTTCTCTTCATACCTTCACGTTCTTTACCGATAAAATAAATACAGTGGACAAGAAATAAGCAGGTTTCTCTACTCGGTAAGATGAAGATCTCTCTCGCTGCTTTGGTGGAATGCACTTTTATCTTTTTTCTCTGAATAAATAGGCCATTTAGTAACCATTATTTTTTTAACGGAGTAATATTAAACGTACAACTTAAGATAAAACGCCGGGAAGCGGTAGCGGAACGCAGAAAAGAAAAATTTTGAATTTAAGTAACACTTTTAAACAAACAAAATGGTAGTGTAAGGTCATGCCGACGGGAATGGACCGCAGCAACTGAAGGACATGAGACTAAGGCATAGTGACCAAATAACACACTCATGTATTTCAATGTGGGTGAACATGAACTTGCGGTGCACACCACTATAACTTCGTAATATCTCCAGTGTTTCACTACAATCACTCTCACGAGAGTACATAGTCATACTTATTGATATGTATGCACTGCAGAACTGAACTCAGGACAATAATCATGGTCATGGATATGTTTATTGCCAAATGTTTATAAACAACCACCACTACCGCACTTAGTAATATCTCCAATGTGTGTCTCAATACAATCACTCTCACGAGAGTACGTAGTTATTGATATGTAAGCACTGCACAACTGAACTCAGTCCTTTACTAGACACTCAGTTATTTGTCCGGATTTACCTTCTGATTCTGCGTCATCACAGCATTGTGCTCACGTCATTTCACAATAGCCTCTGTAATCAGGTTCCTTCGGCAGGTAAAGGGGACTTACTGATTAGACACACCAAATATAAAATACTGTGATTGCATTTTCGATTTTAGGTGTAATCTCTAATTTTTCTCAATATGAATTTATACCTTATCGTGAAACTTCTAAAATAATAAAAAGTATGTAAAATCTAAAAGTATGTAAAAAAATATGCTATATTGTATGCATGCTATGGAATATTTGAGCATTCTTAAAGTTAGAGGTTGTTGGAAAACTCATTTGAGAAACTGAAATAAGATTTTTTTTTTGTTTTTACAGATTGTTTTTAATTTTAACTTTTTTTTTTTTTTTAATTAATGAATATGTGAAATTCCTTGGGGCAGTTGTTACGCTTGCCCCTACTCTCAACCGTTAAATATATACTTTATATTCTATTCAGAGTATATAAGAGAAAGTCAAAAAACATAATAAAGAAAAAAAAATTTGTTTCATAGTTGCATCTGTGCAGAGAGAAAAAAAATGTAAGCTATTGTTGATATTATTAAAAAAGCGACATTAATAATAATAATTATATTCATACTTTAATTAATGTAAAATTCATTAATGAAAAGTTTTTTGTTTTTTTTGAACCGCATAAAAATAAATTTAAAAGATTAAAAATCTTTGATAATGTCACGATGCATGGCATATAATATAGCATAATGTATTCTACATTATAGTAAGTCGGTGTTTTAATATTGATGTATGTATGAAATAGTATAAAAAAAGATTCCTTTTTCATTTTCATCATCTTCATGATGCGATATGTATATTTATTTTTTTATTATCAAATTGTAGAAAGCGTTTTCACTATCTAAACTGTTTAGCGAACCAAGTGAAAGAAGTTAGCAAATGTGAGAGAGAATTGGCAGCTTGTATATGGAAGACGTTCAAGAAGATTGTTCATTACATTCTTTCCAATGATTATCATTCAAGTGTTAACTATGTTTTTTTTTCCTCATAGATCAAAATCTAAAATCATTATTTTATCAGTCATCAAAAATATAAGAAAAAAATATTATTTGTCTTTGGAGCGTAAAATGATTTTCACTCTTATATTATATGCAGTATGCAGTGTAAACTGTAAAGTTCGATTGGTGATAATATTTCGATTCGAGTACAAGTTCAAAGTATATCCGTGATTCTGTAAATCGAAACTAGCGTTATTGTTGGTCTAACACAACTACATAATATGTTGAGAAGGTTTGATTTCGTTTTATTTTCTTAATTATTTATTTTGGTTTTATTTCGTTTAGTTACTGAAATTAAAATGCATTAATTAATTATTTGTTTCCTATATTGCTTCCGAGCTTACCGAAGGTAACGAAAGCATTGTGTTCACTTTTGAGAACGAAAAAGTTTTATGTCTCCGATTTTAAAAATTCCAATACAGAAATCCGTTTCAGGCACCAGGGAACATTTTTGGTTCCGTGTCTGTCTGTGTGTCCGCGAATCCTGAAACTTCCGACGATAACTTGAGTAAATATCATCAGATTTTGATGAAATTTGGTAGACATGTTCATTATACCAATGCTCAGGACGAGTTCATTGGACAACGATGTCCGTCCAAGTGTTCACGCGCAACGCGAGCGTAAACGTGAACTTTAAATTTAATTTTGTAATTTTAGGTCGGGAAAATAATCAAACTTCATCTATTCGATGAGACAAACAGTTTTTTCAAATACAATTTTTTAGTAAAACCAACAGCGACACCCCTATGAAGTGTTAAAGATCGCTAAAACCATTAATAGTTTTTACACAATAAACAATATAAGTATTATAACAATAATGTTAATGTTAATATAACAATGAAGTACATGATAGGATATGAGGAAGCTATATACCGCACAAATTGGCTGTCTATTATTAACTGTAACTCACATTATTGACCACAATTGAGGCACAGGGGCATCAATATAGGATCTTCATTAAAGAAGGCCATCTTTGAGGCCGATTAAAAGTCTCAGCGATTTACCTCTTACCCTTCTCTTTCATTCCCATTAAAGAAGACTAGCAAATTTTGAAAATCATTATTTAGCTAATCAATTATAGCTTCAGGGAGTTCGTGTTGCGTCATCTTTGGATTCGCATATCGAAAATATTCTTACCTGTTGGTACTTTTGTCATAAAACATACCTGTGAAATGAAACCATTTTTTTTTTT
Organism: Gerris buenoi; assembly: GCA_001010745.2. NCBI lineage: Eukaryota > Metazoa > Arthropoda > Insecta > Hemiptera > Gerridae > Gerris > Gerris buenoi. The sequence goes on along the minus strand of KZ651475.1, from coordinate 489,225 downwards.
CTTTCTTAGGAACAGTAATTTTGACTGAGCTCGATTTAACCCCTTTTCCCCATTCTTTCCTTTTCCCTTCCTTAGCAAATGTTTAAAATTATCTTACATGTCGATGCCTTACCTTTAATTTTTCACACGTCGCTGGCCTTTTTTGCACCCCAGGAGTCGAAATTTGTCCAAATATTTCATATTGAATAACCGAATAAGGTTCTGATATTACCTAAGTGCTCATCTATATTACACGCACATCAAATCACTTCATGCACATTCAATCTAAGAAGTCTCTACCTATTCGGGAAGTGGAAGAATTAATGATGTGCATTTAATTACAGAGGACTTTGTGTATATATATATATAATGATATGTAACAACTGTGTTTTATGCGATTACTATTGTTTCAATGTTCTATAGACTCGATAAATAAATTATCAATTCTAGAAAAACATTATGCATGATCTTATTGTGTTTAAAACTTTCTCTAACTAGGGTATGTTTAAAATTAAATATAGGTGAAACTTAGAGTGTGACTTGATTTTAAATTAGTTAAACTTATTTCTAAAATTTGAATCATTGTTAATTCTGTATAGATTATCTCACTTGATTCTTAACTGTTCCGGCATCTTTTTATCTGTATACTTTGTGTAAATCTCCCATTTTTTCACCATCTTTTTTATTCAAAACACGTACTTAACATTACCAGAATTGTGGTACTGTTAAACAATGTAACGTATTTATTTTCTAGGTTGTTTCCTCCATAAATACTCTGTTATATAAGTCTGCTTTTGTTTCGATGCTCGTTTTCTTTTAAAAAGGTGAAGAAAGGTTTTTTTTCTTAACGTTTGTATATTGATTATTAAAACAAGAAATACTGTGGAAGATAAACCACATATCTTTAGTTACGTGTAAGCTAAAGAAGCAATTTCACATAAGAATGACCAAGGTCTGAAAGCATAACAGTATAAGGTGTTTTACCCGGTTCCTTATTAGAATATAATAATTACTTCGAAGACTTCCAGTTCAACCGTATAAGGTAGTTTTTTAGTCTTCCGTGCAAATTTGGGATTTTTTAGATATCTCGCTTTTAATAGATTCGTTGACTATTTACTATACATATATGTAAAAGTAATGTTACCTCGGATTCTGGATTTACTTCGCCTACAACCGCCCGCACACGGTCAATTATGATAAAAAATTTGTTATTAAATTGCATATTGATAATAGTATTTTCAATAATATTATTGACATTAATATTGATCGTGTGCGGGGGGGGATAATCACTTGTCACACCAATGAGCAAATCAATGCCAGACTAGGTACTGATTTTCTTAAGTGAGTTCCCATGACTATAATAGTTAATTAAAACTATTTACAGTAAAACCTGCTAAAGTGACCACCCGTGTATATTGACCACCTGGTCAATGTGACCACTTTTTCATGGTCCCCTTCATACTTTCCTGTAGATTTTCATCTGCTTATTGTGACCATCTGCCTAGGGTGACCATTTTTGGTTGGTCCCTTCGGTGGTCACTTTATCCAGGTTTTACTGTATTTACAAATTTCACTTAACAATGAACGCTATGACTAGATTTATCAACATAAAATTTAAAAAATTATATAAATAGATACCTGATAAGGTGACTGGTTGGCAAAATTCAGAGCATCCTTCAACGCTCCTCTAAACAGCAAAAGCCTGGCGCATGAATCTTGAGCATTTACTGCACAGACATGAAGAGGGGTATTGCCTGAAGCATTTCGAGCATTCATATCTGCACCATAATACAGCAACTGTTCTAGATGCTGGACCAATCCCATTCGGCACGCCTAAAGAACAAACAACGATTTAAAAATACCCTGTTGCACATTCTGTTAATCTGTTTCTTGAGAAAATTCTCCAAGCTTACTGAAAGGATAAAATGTTGTAGACAATAAAGCCTATCAGGGTGGTGTTGACTGATTTTATAAAAAGTATTTTTAAGGCGATTCTTGCAANGGGGGCTAAAAAAATCTATTGCTTAAGGGGGTAGGGTAACTTAAAAATTATTTTTTATTAAAATTTTTTTATTTTTTATTTCAAACTATATGACATATTGAACATTTTTATATCAATACAACATCTTAAAAACGTCAGGAAGTTATAAAAATAAAATAAAATGTAGGTAGGTACTCAAACAACCGCCTGGTACCACTAAGACAGAAAACTAAAAAAAACATAAAGAAATACTGCAAATTCATAAAGCAACCAGTTTAGAAATTATACAGCAAAGGAACCAGTGTTATATTATAAATAAATTAAAAAAATTATTTGGTAACAAGAAGCAGAATGACGAGTAAGGAATGTAGAACAGAAATATGTGAGTCACTGCCTTGGGAGGTGCCTTGTAAATTTTTTCCAACCCGATGGAAGACCAAGTTCGTCACGAACTTGGTTCGTTTACCTCTACACACATGAGAACTTGGTTCGTACGAACCAAGTTCCCATGTGTGTAGGCCGCTTTAGGTCCCGGTATTTCACACCCAGTGTTGGGAGCTTTATTAGGGGATTACAAGATGTCCAGGAAAAGTATAGCTAAGTTAACTGCAACAACTATTTCTCCAGGAGAAAATGTAGATACCCCTAGTCACGCTCCCATTTTTTGTATTTATTCTGTTTTTTTTGTTTTTTTTAAACTTATTAAAATGATTTATCATACGAATTCTATTGTTTGCAAATAAAACATTGTTTACTGACTGCTCTAAAAAACTACTAATAATAATACATTATTAAAAATATTAATTGTAAACAAAAGGAAAATGAATACAAAATAAATAGTTTATTCGTTGGTTTAGTTCTATTATTTGGCATTGATTTATCAACATTTGTTAATATTGTTATCAAGGGAACAAATACAGTCAAGATTAGTAACACTGGTGTTTTTTCAATTTATTTTTCACAGTAATAATGAAGATTTCTCTAAGATTATTAATATAATATAAAAATATAAATATTATTGTTTAAAAGATAATATGAAAGCACACAAAAATCTCATTATATATCATAAAAAGTGGTTCGCTCTTTTAAAGTTATAAGTCGTTAATTATGTTATAGTGTAATTATGTTATTTGTATTCGAAAAACAAGTTTTTGAGAAAAGTTCTGATAGGAAATGATAGTAGATCCAGGAATGATTAGACTTTGAATAGTGTATCTCAATTTACATATAGCCCATCTTGATAACGTGAGAATTCTATTGCTCCAAAAACATTATGTTAAATAATAAAATAAAAACAATTACCATTAAAATTTCATGGAAATCAACTGTGTACCGTTGGGAGAAATCTTGCCAGTTTTTTTAAGTCCTCGAACACAGTAATATATTTTAGATTATGATCGCAAGCATGCAAAAGTTAATGGCAAAAATTAAGGAGTTTCAAGTAAACTTACTCTATTCAAAAGTTATAAACACTTTTTTGTAGAAACTTAATGAAAGTTATTCTATATCAAATGATATCTCTGAAAACATCAAAATATTGTGGGAGGTGTTAAGCTGTGAAAATATAAACAAAAGAAGGAAAAGGACATTTCTCACATATAGATCATAAGATACCGGCGATTTTAGTTAAATTAAAATTAAAAGAAATAAAGTATTTTTTGATCAAACTTAAACAAAAATTAATTTTAATGTGAGAAATTATTGTTAATTAACTATTTCATTGTATTTTATTGTTAACTATTTTCTCCTAGTCTGTTATTATACTCTCACAGAAGTTAATATTTGTGTTCTATTTTTTTTTTTTTTTTTTTTGAGATTTGATCTTTTTAGAGAAATCTATTGTGTAGAAGCGTTTAGGAGATAATATTTATTTGTGTTATGTGTATTGAAGAACGTGACAGCTTTTATTTTGCTAAGAACTTATACCGGGAGCATATTAATGCGTATTTCGGATTACTATATCAGTTTTAATTTAGTAGTGTGTCGACAGCAAAAAAATGTAGACTTGTAGAATGCACTAACCTAAAACTACGGTCCAAAGAACTTGATTCCCAGTGTGGTGATAGATGTTTACACTATTGTCTGTATTGTAAAAATTGTAAAGTTGCTCATCTCTATAATATCCTGTAATGAGCTAATATAAAGTGTTTAGTGGCATAAAGAATTAAATGAATAATAATAACATTGGAATCGTTAACTTATTACATTTAGGCTGACCATTAGACCAAGTGGTCAGTCTCAGAAAAGGGAGGTGCCTTAAAAAAGTGTTACATTTAGACTCTAGGTCTCTAGAATACATAATTTTAGAACAGGTTAAGTAGATTTTGACCTTACTATTACATAAGTCAGTTGTTATGAGGTATTTTTTACTACTTTTTTATTAGCTTGCTTTCTTGTTTGTTTGTTTGCTTGTTTGTCCAGTACAAATCTTGCGATCGATTTTTAAATAACTTCCCGAGTAGCTAGACATATGAAACTTTTATTAGAATAGCTTAGAGCACGATGGCAATGCATTATTTTAATACTTTTAGCCATCTTTCAGCAGAATTTAATTCGTTTTTAGCAAGTTTTGCTCTATGGAAAGTTAGTTCGGAAAAAATCCGCAAGTTATTTTATTTGTTTTGACATGTCCCATATTTACTATCTTCATTTTGACAGGTTTCACATTTATGATTTATGACAGAAAATTTAAAAACGTAGTATATAAAAAGTTCTTTTTATCGTGCAATTTTTTATTTATTTATATGATTATCCTAAACAGATCCTTTATTCAACTATAATGTCCAGCAAACGAATAATAAAATGAACATCTTTGCATAATGATGAACATCAACATGATTTTAATATAAACTATAATGAAAATTCTAAATTTGTATCTAAATGAATAATTTTCGTCGATTAGGAAGCATTGTGTGTACCAGGTTGAAATTATTATGGGATCATTTGGATCATCTCTGGGCTAACTTGACATATCGCAAAAATTTCATCAAAATTCCATATTAGTCAAAATCCATCAAAAATGGTGACATTGTGATTACGCTGGACAGCTCATCTAATAATTTGAGGTTTTTACTTCAGAAAGTAAATTTTATAATCTTACAATATTAAAAGTTCTCACTCTATTGTGTAGCAGTGTATGCTATGGTGTCAGTGGATAATCAAATTTTGATTCTAATGTGTACTAATGTATATCTATGGGATCAGTGATTCTATAACACTAATGATAAAATATTCACGATGGGATAATCAGCGTGAAACAAATTTTTGGATTTACTCTCTGGAATTGGAACCAAATTTGTCGGCGTTTAGACCTTAGTTATATGTGATATATTGAGTTGGAAAGTTGATATTGGCCATAATTATAACATCTTTCTATCATGATGGCTCCTGCTATCTAGAATCTGGATTAGTTGCTGGGTAAATCGTTTAAAAAAGTTCAGTCATGTATCATGACTTAATGAGCGAATTTTCAAATAAATCTGCGTATTATTGGCTTATGATAATAAAGGAAAATTTTGGTTTAGAATTTGGATGTCAAAATAGTATTTACCCTTCTAAATGCACATCGTTTGAAAGCTCTTTAAGAGTACAGTAATTGTTACGATGTACTCTTGTATCATATCTTCATATAAGAGGGGGGGAGGGGGGTAAAATGGAAAAACACGAGTTTATGCTATTTTTGACCCGTAAATGGACTCCAAAAATGCTGGCCAACGAACTCATCCTTTCTTTTGATATTATTGACATTTTAAAATTTGTTTGAAATTTTTAAGTGCATCTTAAGAGATATCGTCTGGAGTGACACATACATATATACATATATGCATACATACATAAAAAAGTGTGTAATTTTAGGGTGGTTTTTAGAATGGTCTGAAACGGATTTCCATGGTGAAATTTTTCAAAAATTCTCATTACAAAATTTTTGAAGCCATTGCAATTTGCATTAGCTTAATTTTCTTCGAAAATTCGCTAGAAGTAGGTTTTTCCTACCGACATTTCTCTTCCCCGTTAATACTTTATTGAAATGTTTACTAATGTGTATATGGCCTAGTTTTTATGATTATGTAACTGTGCCTCAACTTAAAAACTATTAATCAGAATTACAACGTTTTAAAAAGTTTAAATGTTACTTTACTAATCTGACCGACGCATCTAGAATGCGTTAAGTTTCATATTCAATTCTCCTCACCTGTCAAACTTAGCATGTGACTTGAATCTGTTATTTTGTTCTAAACTCGTTTTGAATACAATGGATATTTAATTTACGATTGTTATTAAAGTTTTTTTTTTTAAAGGAGGTGAGGCTCGAATGGAAAAATAAAACGTCCTTATTATGAACTAATATTGTTTGGCAGTAAGTTTCTTTGATTGCAAAACCCATTGATCTAACATATGAGTAATTTTGTTAAGGTTATTGGTTTCCTGATATTTGATATAGATCTTTTTCTTAGGTTCTTGGTTACTTCAACAAGAAATCCGTTAATGACAGTTGTGTTGTACGTTATTTAGAAAGAATGTTATTTTAATTTTTATACCTCTAAATTTCATAGTTTAACGTGTATTAGCCAATTCCCAAAAGAGTCGATAGAGGGCATCACCAAATGTTGTCAGTTTTACGCCTGACCTAAATATTCTACTTCTAAGTCTGGTAAGAGAAGAAGATGGAATATTAGGATGTAGTAAGGACGTTTTGGATTCGGTAAATAAAAATGGGTTAGTGTAAGGTCTGACTGCTTAGCAATATTAAAGTAAACAATATTTTCAACTTTAAGATTATTATTAATTAGCGCCATAGAAGATAATGTGTATTTATACTATACTATTTCATAAGGTAACAGGTAACTAATTGAACTAAGTAACAGTGACCTGGGCTTGTTCAAAGTGGTCGCTCAGCACTTCAGTAGCTTCAGCGGTCGAAAGAGCTGAAAGCAGCTCTTTTGACCGCTGAAGCTACCGAAGGTTTACGAACGAGGTCTGTTGGTTAGGTTATGGTGTCCCTCGGTCAACCTTTTTATTTATTCTTTGAATAAATGCCTGAAGGCCTGTTTCACTCTTGGTGAAGATTTTAATTTGCAGCTTTACTATAACAGCAATCAGACACAAAATAGTCGCCCAGAGTGAAACGGGCCTTACTTCTCTAGGTCCAATAAATAAATAAATGAATATATTATTCTTTATTATATAGCCAATTTGTATAGGATACTAGCTGGATACCCGTGCTTCGCTACGGAGTGTTTTTAAATTTGATATGTTTATAAACTACCAGGAAAGCATACAAATTATTTTACTATGCGAGAATATCTATGATTCTATCCCTCCTATTTTTATACCCCTCCTCTTTGATAAGATCATTTGCAAATATCCTAAATAGACCCCCCTCCTAAATGAACATATGACAAAACTGTACATAACAACAATTACTCTTAAAGAGCATTTCAACGATATGCATCATGAAGATGAAAGGTTATTCATTACTTGTACCTCGTACCCCTTTGAACCAAAATTTATAGTTCGAAAATTCGTGTAAACCGTTACCTTCCCCTTGTTTTGAAGGTCAAGTGTGCAAATTTTCATTGAGATCGGAATCAAACTGTAGCCTTGCATAAAAGAACATGCATATGTACACAATATGTTGACTTTTATATACATATATAGATATAGATATAAATTTCCATTTTACCTCTCCCCCTTCTAAATGAAAATAAGACAAAACTGTACCTAAGAACAATTACTTTTCTCTTAAACAGCTTTTCAACGATTTGTATCATGAAGGGTATCCATTACTTTTTCATTTGTACCCCGTACACATAACAACAATTACTGTACTCTTAAAGAGCATTTCAACGATATGCATCATGAAGATGAAGGGTATTCTTTACTTGTACCCCGTACCCCTGTGTACCAAAATTTTAATTTCGTCATCACATGAAGGCAGTGACCTTCACCTTGTTTTGAAGATAAAGTGTATATATTTTTATCAAATTAGGTTAAAAGACATACCCTCATACAGATACACTTCTTCTTATTTAAGATATAGCTATATTTTACCCCCCTCCTAAGTGAAAATATGATAAAACTGTACATAACCACAATTACTGTCCTCTTAAATAGCTTTTCAACGATATGCATCATGAAGGATGTTCATTACTTTAACATTTGTACCCCGTACCCCTGTGTACCAAAATTTTGAATATTCATGTTGACAGTGATTTTCCCCTTGCTTTGAAGGTCAAGTGTGCTAATTTTCATCGAGATCGGACTAAAACTGTAGATTTGTATAGAACATGCACACATGTTGACTTTTATTTATCAAAAGTTACTAATTTCATAAAAGGAAGCCAACTTCTTAATTTCAAGGGTCTAGTACAATTGGTTCCCGAGATATCGTCTTGTCGAATTTTTTATATAAATGGCCGCCATCTTGAATCAAGATGGCGGATTTTTAAAATATTTCTTAGCGAGCACCTAGGAAGTATTTCGTTTCAGAGGTTTCGTGATGTGTCAGTGAGTCAGTCAGTGAGTGGTATTTGGATTTTATATATATAGATAGATAACATGTCATGTATAAAAACAAATACAATATGAAATAATATTAAAAAAAAACAACTTATAGCACAGTTTTAGACAGAGAAAAAAAGGTTAATAACAATGAACAGAAACAGAAACAATGAAATGTAAAATAAATAAATAAAATAAAACATTAAAACTCTTGTAGATATTATGTATCAGATAAATATTCAGATATTGAATAGTAAGCTTTATCTTTGAGCATTTGTTTCAATTTGCTTGCCAATTTGTCAGCAGGTACAGTTTTTATTGGTTTAGGAAGGATATTAATAGTAATTTATGCACCAAGGGAATAATGTGAGACATTATTACCCGCGTGACAGAGTTGATTCCTGAGGCAAAGCTGAAGGAATCAAGGCAACTAATTCCCGAGGCGAAGCCGAGGGTATTGGGTATCTTAATTCCCGAGGCGAAGCCGAGGGATTAACGCCAATTTGTTCCCGAGGTGTAGCCGAGAGAGATAATTATAACAAGGGAATAAAAATGCATTATTCTCGAGGTACATACACAATTTTATCTCCAGAAAAAGCGCTGAATAAGATTCGTTCAACAAAGAAAACTTTTGTATTTCTTTATTAAACGTATTAAATACGGAAATAAAATAATATAAATTATTTAAATGATTTAAAACAATTAATAATCACTTTTAAAGTAATATAAAATATAAAGTTCAACTGAAGCTAAACAAAAGTAAACAAATCATCGTAGAATGACTCGCAATACAGCTGGGAGTTTAGAAGCAGTGTTGCCAACCTGATTTCAACTAATTCTCTATATTTACCATGCATTCTCTAGTATTTACAAATTAATTAGGTTGGCGAACGTGGATTATTTGCCCGTTTTCACATTATTTCCCTGTTTTTACATTATTTCCCCGTTTTTGAGAACAGGGATGAAAAGACCAACATTATTACCTATAAACTAGTCCTGAAAAGTTACTTTTCGTCCCTACTGGAGATAAACAAAATTATAGCTGAATTTGACGGGGAGGATCTATATAATTCTGTACGACAAATTGGCAGCACTAATTTGTCCTTATGCCTAGAGTTTTTATTGTGTATGTTAGACATTTTTATAAATTTTCCTGGATTTCTTGCTGCATACATACACGCTTCTTTAATAAAAATACTTGGAAAAGTAAGGAAACCATGTTTCATAAAATGTTCAATGCACCTCTTACCATGACCGTGTGCCACAGATGTTTTCTTTATTCAATAGTAACCTGTGTTTTTGAATTAAGATATAACGGTTTTGATTGAGATAATATTTGGGTAATATGTAAACTGAATTACCTTAATAATTAGCGTCTATAACCATTTCACTTACAATTATTATATTGTTACACGTTACATTATGTTTTATATCAATCTTAACCACCATTGTCGTGTATCAGATTGATATATTTATCTAAAATAATAATTAATAATAATATATTGAATGCATGCTAAATCACTAAATCATTTAATCGGGAATTGGCAATTGTGCGGGTTTACTGCTTACTTACTTAATTTGTGAATACTTAGAAGAAAAAAAATATGCTATAATCTCAATATCTTGAAGACAAACTTAAGGGTTGCTCGCATAATATGCGTTTTAGTCTCGCAGTATTGTAGTAAATATTCATTTACTTAGTACACCTATACCATTTAAGTTACTTCCTGAACTAAAAGGGATACAATATTATGCAACTAATGTCGAAAGAATTTTTTTGTCTTTTCTTTTATTTTTTTGTTTTGCGGTTTTTTTTTCGATTTTCTATTGTTATAAAATCTTTTGCGGTTTTAACAGTTAAAGAATGGAAACTATTAGGTTTTTTTAACGATGGCCTCAAAACTTAACATGATTTCTTGTAAAAGAAACAAAATGTGACAAGATTGTAAAATGAAGAGTAAAAGTTGAACAAAGTAATAAAAAAGTGCATATATGTGCAGTGTGCAATAACAACCTTAGAAAAAATTCAAATTCATATATATTTACTTCACGATGTAATGACTAGTTAACAGTTGTTTCGACAATGGTGTCTCTAATATTTAAATGTTGTTTTCCTGATGACAAGATTTGCAGAATTACTTAACAGAATATACCTATTTTTAAACACTTGTGAAATTCGCTGTTAAACGTTTGAAAATGTTATTTTGCAGTGAAGACATATATTATATGAACACTAAGGTTTTATTGTCAGAAAATAGATTTTGGTTTTTTTATATTATCTAATTTACAAATTGATTTTTTTTTTTTTTTAGTTCTTTATTGGCATAAGTAACACTTTTTTTTGTGTATACCGAAGCCATAATGTTATTTTGAGTAGGGACAGTTTGTGCCTTTCATAATTTTTTTGATATATTGTAAAGGATTGGAGCTTTTGAATTACTTTTGTGGAAGGGTATATTGGATAATTCATTTATTTATTTTTATTTCTATTTTTGTTGTTATTATTATTTACAAATTGATTTAACTTGTATACAGAATTAACTTTTGGTTTAAGTATTTAATCAGAATGGAAAATACTTCATTAGATTACCTCTTTAAAATGTTAAATTTTTAATATTTTTCGTTATTTGATTATGAATATGAAGACTGCTTTCTCTCACTTTGTAGGGTATGTGTTTTTATACTGAACATAAAAACATGCGTTTTGTGTCTGCGTTAACGCACCTGTATCTTTGAAAGTACCTAACACAAGTGCACAACTTCAAGGGTGAACAATATAGGAAAGCTCTAAAGTATTATCCTTCGAAAACACGAAGACTGAAGTTTTAGAAGTTTAATTTTTTTGACAGAAATGCGTGAAGGCCTCCATTAACAATCAAAATGTTTGCGTAAACCCATTTTGAACATGTATGGGGCTGTTTGATGATTGCGCAAACATGATGTTTGGCGTGTATGGCCTAAATTTGATTGAAATCAGGTTTGCGCGAACAGGTTTGATGGTGTGGGCCTTTATGTGGGGTGATAAATGAAAGAGAAGGACTCCCTGAGTAGAAATATGTATTAACATGAATATGTTTCAGCTCTGTGGGACAGACTAAATTTCCGTCACGCAAAAAACAACATGAAAAATGTTTTGATTTTAAATATCGTGCTAAGAAGTAAGGAGTTAATAGGAGGCCGATAGGTTTTAATTTATAACATAAAATTTGATGATAGGCGGGCTGAAGTTTCATTAAATGACATGCAAAATGTGTCGCTCTTAAAATAATCGTGCCAGGAAGTTGAAGTTATAATATTTTATTACCTATTGGTATATTGGTTTTCACTTGTATTCATTGTATGCAATACTAAATTTAGCTGATAGAAGTTTCTAAATTTTCTATAAAATGATATCAGAGTTCCTAGCGGACCGAATGGTAACCAAAATGGATTATTGTTTGATCATTTCTCACCTTAAGATCCATCTACTATATAAATTAGACATATACTGATTATATTGATGATAATGACTATACTGGTTTTCTCCACTTCATGGAAAAACTTTGAAATGCCGATACGTGGATTCAATGCCCAAAAACATATCCACTATTCAATGTTTCTCTATGAAGTGGAGAAAATGAGTATGTATATTATTATTGAATGAGTTATCATATTACTATATTATTTTGTTCCATTGTTATACAATTTATATTTACGACAAGTTTCTTTATAAAATTGCGTTTTTCATGCGCCTTCCATTTTTTAAACTTATATGGGAACAACAATGATCTAATTAACCTACCGTTAATTTTTTTTTTAAATCAAACACTTAGTTAGTTTTTAACATATTATGTTGGTTCGTAAAAAATAAGCCAACAGACAGGGCACGGAATAAAAAATTTTCCCTGATGTCTGAAACGGATTTCTTTCTTGGAATTTTTGAAATCTAAGACAATATATTTTCGTTCTTCAGAACGATCACATAGCTTCCGGTACCTTCGGTAAGCTCGGAAGGAATTTGAAAAATTGGCCCACACTGAATAAAATCCACAGAGTAAATAATAATCAATTCAGGAATAAAGAAATACGTCTCTTCATAGTAAACGTTTTACAAAAGAGTATAATTTCTACGAAAAATACTAGAACGAAACATTATTCAAGTTTTAAGTTAAAGTGCTAAAAGGTCTTGGTCAAAGGTACATTTTCTTTGAAAACAAAGCTTCAGAAGGTAATTATCACCAGTTAAATCACAAATAAAAAATAAAAGAACAAGAACTATTTCTAGAAGAGATAAAGCTACAGGTAGATCTTGGCTATATGTGCAATTTATATGGCATGATGACATAGTGGAACTAATCATAAAAGACAATATTAAACGCAAATTTCATAGACTCAAAAATTCTCAATGGCTGTTACGATGACCGAGTACTCAAGGATAAACACTTGACTGCAAGTGCAATTTAATCATTTAATACTAAAAAGAAAAACCCGAAAAACGTTTTTATATTATCAATTCACACGGATTAATATAACAAAGGATCTAAACAAGCACGAGTTTCATGATGCAGAAAAAAAATATCAAGACGTGAGGAATTAGAGTGTCGTCATACATCTCTATTTTGACTGTAATAAGATTTTCACAAATATTTAAAAAAAACTGCTTTTCTTGAAAATGAGCTTTTACAGCTTAATAATATTATACGGGTGGTCCAAAAGTCTTCCCCCCCCCCCTCTTAACTTTTGAACGGTTTGAGATAAATTAATGAAACTTGGGGGATCTCTACCATGCCAAGGTAAGTTTGTTTTCATGGTATTACCCACTCGGGGCAACCACCCACTTTGCCCCCAGGCCACCCAACTTCATAATTTTGACGTGTAGTGTAAATTTTTGATAACAGATTTAGATTCTACGGCAAAAAATAAGAATATTTTACTTCAAACTTTTTTTCCTATCTCCAATATTTTGCCCCCTATAGGGGGGCAAAGGCATAAAAATGGTAGATTTCAGCGCCTGGGGGCAAAATGGTGGTTGCCCCTAGTACGCGAGTGGTTGAATACATACTTCCCTTTACATGGTACAAATCCCCCAAGTTTCATTACTTTATTTCTCACCGTTTAGATTTTATAACGATTTAAGTGTTATTTTTTACTATTTCGGAAGGGTTATTTTGCTATCTTTGCCCCCCTGTAGGGGGCAAAATATTGGTGATAGAAAAAATAGTTTCAAGTAAAAGTTTATTATTTTTCACCGTAGAATCCAAATATGCTATCAAAAATATACGTTCCAATTTGAAATTTTGAAGTTGGGTGGCCTAGGGGCAAACTGGGGGGTTGCCCCTAGTGGGTAATAGCATGAAAACAAACTTCCCTTGGCATGGTAGAGATCCCCCAAGTTTCATTAATTTATCTCAAACCGTTCAAAAGTTAAGAGGGGGGGGGGGAGACTTTTGGACCACCCTGTATAAATACATTAATAATATTAACTAGATAACTTATCAAATTAAAACGTTAAGATTGCTTTAACAGGTAGAAACATTGAATTTGATACATTATTTAATAAAGTATACTCGTATTTATAATTTGTTTAAGCCATTTGGCCGGCATAAACACACCACGAGCTGTTTGCCATGGTTTATTATAATATTATTATTATATTTACAGTTTATTGTACAATAAATATTGAATTAACAAAACTAAATTAAAACTTGAAATGTTAAATTTTATTTAAAAAGTACCTATATTTTGTTACATATAAACATTAAATATTTTATTCAAATAAAACCTCCCTTAGCTGACACTGGTCATGTTTGTTTACAATTGATTTTGAATTTGACCGCCAACATTTCTCAGAAATCTGGTGATTTATCGACTAATACTAATAATTTAGTAAAACTAATTACTGATTATTGTATTGTCATCGGAAATACATAATCTGTGCAAGTTTTAGCTTTCTAGGTAGTCGGGAAGTCCGTCAAATTTACGTTACAAGATTCGCCGCGGACATACAAGTCAAGTTAATTAAAAGCGTGTAAAAAGAATATCTTTAAGATTATTTGTAAATGGATCTTAAAGGTGAGTAAAATTAACAAGTTGTTAATTAAAAAATGGTTGTATACTTCAATCATTGGGCATCATCAGACCTCGAGTCTTTGATTATGTTAGAATTTTACTTTTTTATTTATTTTTTTTTAACAATTTGAATAGTAATATATATAAATAATTAAGCATTATCCTCAGAACATCTGTAATCTGTGTTCTACTAGAAAACTACCACTTTTTGACATTAAAAAGTAATTCGAAATAATAAAAGGTGCAAATTTGTATGAATTATTCTTAAAGTGAGAATATCTTTAAAATTGACATGCCTACCCTATAAAATAAACCTAAACTGAAGAGAACTAGTATAATTTAACATGTGTTATGTTAAGATGTATTATTGGAATGGAAATATATATTATTATTTATTTATTTATTTAATTATAATTTTTTTTTTTTTTTTAATGTTAATTGTTTTTGTTAAATTCTTTATTAGTTTCAATTGCAAATGCGTAGGTGAACGTAGAATCTGGCGAAGGCATAAATAGAGCAAACCAGTGTTTAGAGCTTTATAGTCATTGAGACAACATTAAACTGTTTATATGGTCTATGGTTCTACGGAAAGTTTTTAAGACAAGCTGATCTTTTAATAAATAACCTACATACTTAACCAATCTTGCGTAAAATTAATTTATTTCAATCGATCCAAGGCCAGATTGGTTGATATAAAAATGCCTGTGACATAAACAGGAGGGACCTTCTCCTAAACGTATAAACTTCCACAACATATTTGTGTACATAGGGATGAAACCTCCATTACTTAAAAAGTATACCTGTAAGACGGCGTCCAATGAAATTAAATATAAATATTTCCGAAGACTCTCGTCTCTTGGAAGATGCCCTGCAACATTTGAGCAGGAATAGCAGCCACTAAGAACTTTTAGGCAATTAAGACCTTTAAGGAAATTTTTTTAATAAAATGGCTGAAATTCCTGTTCAAATGATGAGGAATACCATGAGCAACTTCCACCAGAGGCTTCTGCAATGTGTATACAGTACGAAATACGCCATCCTACCGATGTATTAATTAATAAACGTTTCCAACGTAAGAACACAAAAATGCTGTTCATGTACAACATTATTTAGTGTAAAATAGCTTCTAAACATTATTACAAGGGATCATATTTATATAAAAGAGCAAATGCTTTTTGATCACGGTATATAAAATTATAAATGTCCCCAATAAAACCAGAAGAAATTCGAAGGATATATAATTTTAAATCTACACTATCGCCTTTGTAAAATGTCATGTCAAATAAAATATAATGATCACTTTATGAAGTGTTTAATGAAACAAATAAAGATATAACAAACGATTATTTGAATGCTTAAATATCAGAACAATAAAGTTTTTTAATTATTAGACAACTTCATTAACTTGATGAACAACATAATATGATCACCTAAGCAGCAAAGGTAATAAAATAATAGTAGGTTGTAGAAATTATAATAAGATGTAATGATTGACAGTGAAAATGACATGTAATAAAATGTAATAGAAGTGATTCAAGAATATAACTGAGTAGGATTACATGGAAAGCAAGGATGTGTAAAGATCAGTCAAGCATAAAACCTCGAATACCACATTACTCAAAGGACTTCTAATGATACACAATAGGAAGAATATATCTTTGAATTCATCTTAGTTTAAATAGAAAATCAGATTAAAAAGTAAATGGAAGGCGCATTTATATGGGAACAACTCCTCTGCGCTCATTTGTTTCTCTTCCAATTGTGCACAAACATACATTTACTTACACCTATGGCCTATGCAGTGACGGATCTAGGCTTTCCGGCACCCGGGGCAAGAATTTTTTCAAGCCCCCC
>KZ651475.1:452504-472824 GCA_001010745.2 Gerris buenoi | reverse complement strand
ATACAGTAAAACTTGCCTAAGCTGGAAGGCCTCGGTTCCAGAAAAAAAATTCCACCTTATTAGGTTTCCAGCTTATACAGGGTGTTTTACTTAGAAAAAAAACTCCGTTCCGAGAAAAAGTTTCTACCTTTGCAGGTTTCCAGCTTACACATGTTCCAGCTTAGACAAGTTTTACTGTATATATATATTGTATACTCCTTTTTTTAATTGCCCATCCTTCGGGAAACGTAAATATAAATCAAATTATAGTTACAGACGGGAGACATAGAGAGAAATAATTATAAGATAAAAAGAACTTTTTATATACTACGTTTTATTTTTTCTGTTGAATCATATGTAATGTTAATAATTTAATTGTCATTGTTATATAATATAATGTTAGTGAAGAAAATGAGTTCCAAATTTCTTTACTTCACATAAATGACAACCATCTAGATTCTAGATTCTAGAGAGGTGATCTTACACCCAGTGACGGATCTAGGCTTTCCAGCGCCCGGGGCAAGAATATTTTCGGCCCCCCCCCCCCCGATCTCCTTTTTTTAGCTTAGGTTTTTTTACGACATGAAAAAAATAAAGATAAAAACATCCAATTAAACCTATTAAAAAAATTAAATATTAAAGAACACCGATCTCGGTGATATTCCACAATCGTAAATCACTCCACACTCCACAATCGTAAATTTTATAATAGTCATATTATTCATAAAACTACCCCTCTCTCAAAATAATTTTCCATAATTGAAAAAGACAACTTTGAAGAAATTGAAATTTGAATTATTCTAATGTCTTCTTAACGTCATACTCTTCTCTCAATCCTACATATCTGCCTTTCACGCAGTAAGTTTTACCCTTCTAATCCATAGAAGGAACTTAGGATGTGATCTATTATTTGAAGAAGCATTATTTGAAACCTCGTCTCTGGTGTCCATTCAATACTTTCATCTTAACATTTTTCATCAGTCATCATTTTCTTTTTTCGTTTACGCGCCTGTTTAAATTGATGATCTATGATAAGGCCTTCAGCAATGGTCTTAGTTTCAGTCACTGCATCTCTTGCATTATTTTTCCCTAGTTTCCTCCTGTATAAGGCGGTTAATGTGGAGAACTGATTTCTTTCGAGAGGAGATTGTTGACAAAGTCAATCCTAGTTAGCTCCTTGAACCAGAAGCAAGAAAATATCACAAATTCAAAAGTGCTAATACTTTTTAAAGACTCCTAGCTTCTGGTTTTGTTTCAAAACTAGAAGTCAAACATGCTTTCATATCATTTAAAGCAGTAATAATTCCTCCAAGATGCTCGTGAATATCTATTACAGCTTCCCGCTTTCTTGATCACCTAGTTCAGCTCTGCAGCTTGAGAGAGCTAGGTATGTTTTTGAGTAAAACTTCTCCATCTATTAGTCGATGCTGCTAAGAATGAATAAAGACAACTAACACTCAAACGTTAGTTTCTGCTTCATGAGTGACGCTCGCAGCATTGACCCCAGTTAATTTTAGTGAATGCGCAGCACAGGGTGCAAAGTAGGCAAGAGCATTATTTTCCTGCAAATGGGTTTTAACACCTTTGTGCTTTCCAGGCATGTTAGCAACATTGTCATATAACTGCCCTCTACAGTTCTTAAAATCCAAGCCATAACTTATGACTTTTTTGGTTATTACTTCAGAAAGTGCCACCCGTCTTCTCACTGCCTGTGAAAAAAAAAATCAATGAAATCCTTCGCAAATCTCTTGCCCGAACTTAATTTTACGTGCCAAATGATTTGAGATATCTGCTCTAATAGAGGCTAATATCAGGGATACAGTCAAACATGATGGAGAAATACTTTGCTTTTCTTATGTTACTCAGAATTTTTCCTCTTATTTTTGTTGCAATGACAAAACTCGTTGGATATTGTGCGAAAAGTAATTGACCTGATCTTTTATAGGGCGGATTATGTGTTCTCTTAGTGGGGGTGTGGTATTTAGAGAGTAAGTCAATGGTGTTTTAGAGCTTAAAGTAAGTAACGCTAAGAAGAAGAGTAAGTCACACTGTGTAAGAACTTTCCATTACTGGGATCTCCAAAGTTAAGGCTTTCATCTGATCCTCGAAAAGCACTGCCTTGATAGGCCAAATGCATAATTACATCAAGAACGGCATATAAAACTGAATTCCAGCGATTCTCCTCCAGTGATTCTCTTCCTGCGATATTTGCCCCAAGTAGTTTTTTGCCAATTCCTCCTTTATTTAGAGAAACCTCTAATGTTTTTCAAGAACAAAAACTTTTTTTTAGCTTAAGGATTTTGTAGGAAGTGTTCTGGATTTTTTTTTTTATTTAACTTCTTTCACTGTGTAAGATCTTCCTCCTTAGCCGTATGGGAAAAAGCCTGCTCGGAAAATAAGTTGCACGAATAGGTGACAAGAAATTCCCCTTTCCAAGTGTAATCATTCCCTTTCTGCTAATTATTCTATTGTAATAAAATCCTTATTCTTATCTCCTCAACCATAGCAAGTTCCTCCGTTTAACCGCCGACGGATTTATAGATACAGAATAATATGTATAGTGATATTTATTTTTTTTTCCAATCCTCTTAAAAATTTTCCATTATGGAGTCACATCAAAAAATTAAAATTGAAAAATCATATAAGTCTAAGTTCAATGCATGTGCAAATGTGAATGAGAAAATACGTATACAAGGTTTTGAATCAATTCGGTTTTGACTTTTAATGTATCAATTCACTGCGAGGTCCAAACTTTTTTTTAATTCTTAGCGCTCCTGCAGATTTCTATTGCGCCAAAGGCGCCCTTTGCAAAACATAACAGCTACAGGGAATACATAAATAAAATATTAATTTTATTTATTATGGAAATATTGGTTTCCAAACAATAAGTGTTAATTAACCCATTCAATTGCATTATTCCAAACATTTTTTATTTCTTAGCGCCCTTGCTGATTCCTCTCGCTCTCCAAAGGTGCCCTACGTAAGACTATAACAATAACAGCTACACACTTTGCATATACATATATGCGAATATATAAATATTTCAGTAATTACTGGATTAATTGAGATGGGTTTCCAATCTTGTTTGATACTGGGCACCCTCCATAATATCTGTTGTTCTAATGGCGCCCTTTGTCAAATTCATGTAGTCGACTTTAAAAGGAGTAAATTAATCCATTCGATTTGAATTATTTTCCAAATATTATGTTCCTTGGCGCCCTTGCTCCGAAGGCGCCCTATGTAAAACTATAACAATAACAACTACACACTTTGCAAATTAGCGAATATATAAATAGTTCAGTAATTACTGGATTAATTGGGATGGGTTTCCAATCTTGTTGATACTAAAAATTGAAAATGGAATTGAAATAGGGAACAATTTTAATATTTCGTCTGGCTTCCTTTCTGAAGGCGTTTTAGCGCAAATTTTAGCACTTGCATTTTATTTTTTGCAGTACAAAAAAAAACAAAAAAACAAACAAACACAACAGGCTAGCTCGGCGCGGGCGCCCCTTCTAACCCGGCGCCCGGGGCAGGCTGCCCCCCCCCCCCCTACATCCGTCACTGGGCCTATGGCTTCAAAATTACTTCGTTTTATCGAAAGTAACTCGCAGATAGCCCCAGATTAATTTGTACCGTCTGCGATCTTTAACTTTTGCTGAATTGATACTTTAATTCATGTGAAAAATTGAAACCGTTTTTAGATTAAAACAACTGGGTAAAATATTGAAGAAATTAGACATTAATGGCTTGTAAAAGCTTAAATTCCAATAAAGTACGTGATAGGATGCGAGGAAGCTATGTGCTACACTAATTGGCAGTCAATTTTTAAACGATCAAGCCGATTGATCAAAACAGCGCGTCAAGCAATGGTGTCAAGCATGATTGATAGTCTAGGAACCCGTTTGATGCTTGAGTCAAGCCTTGACGGAAATTGATAGAAAGTTTGAATGAGTCAAGCGGCTTGACGGAGCGCTTGATAGTCTACCGTCTATAAGATTAGAGTTGGCACAATCGAAGGCGGGAAACAACAAACGTGGAGGTAGTTTTGGGGTTATAAAAAGGGAAAGTCGGTGTTGCCATGTTATATTCTTTTGTGGAACAGGGGTAGAGTAGAGCATTTTTTTCTGAAGTTGCATTCAACATTGGGGACCAATAAAATCGTTTCCCTCAAAATTTTCCCGCCTTTTGATTGCGCCAACTCTAATCTTACAGACTTTAGAGTCTAGAGCAATTTTGATCAAGCATTCCGTCATTCACCTGCTCGACCCCCCAAATCCTGATGGAAACCATTGTATCTACACACTGAGTTTTGATGAAAAGATTGATGGTATCCTTGATACGGCCCAAGGCGCCTTGAAGGATGTGTCAATCAGCTTGACGCGTTGTTTTGATCTAGCGGCTTGATCGTGTAAGGGCTGCTTTAAGTCGTTCTAAAGGTCAATTTCGGATCAATATTTACTTAAACTAATACAATACATTACTAAAGAATTAAAATACAATCACTATTAATTAGGTTTTTTTATACTTAGAAGTTATTACTTAACGATGTAAAACATTTGAACTCAAAATCTAATCATCTACTATTAGTTAATGTGGAATAATAACTTGTTTTGAATACAATTGTACATAACTTTATTATATTGTTAGCTGGTTTATTTTATTATTAAAGATATGTGTTTATTGTTTGGATTCGGGTAGTACTTATTTAAATAAGTACGACGATTAATGATGTCTGTCCTCTTCCAATGAAAACGCTGGTTTAAAGTCGTAGCCATAACACCGGACTACCGGACATGCGCGCTGAGGCGGCGAGGATCGGCCTGAGGTCTTCGAGAGACAGTTTTGGTTTGGGACAGCGTGGAGTTAGCGACAGCCGCCATCTATCGAAGGAGTTTCGCTTATCGTGCTTACCAGCTCCGCTGAAGACTCAAGACTACCTCAGGTTTCCCTTAACATCTAATAATATAGAGAGAAAAGAACCACATATTTCTAGATTCTGAATAAATAGCTAATAATAAATAATAACAGTTAGAAGAGGAAAAAAACCTTTATATTACAAAAAGGAGTCCAAACGCTTCAGTGTTTCCATATCATCAAACTATAATGGTGTGCCAATAAGGACACAGGAAAATTGACTTGAATAACAAAGACAAAACATTTTTCTATTTCCTTTAACTCTTAAAAATGCACTGTCCAAATCTAGGTCAAGAAATGTAAGCCTCGAATCGAAAGACTGTGTTAATATACTCGTATATCCAGAAATACATCGGAGAAACAGCATTGAATTTCATATGCTGATTGAAGATCGCTTCATAAGAAGGATAAGTAACTGCAAGAGATATTCAGGGAATAGTGTAACAGAGCGTAGTTAGAAGCGGATGTAGCAAGGATGGTTGAACCCGATGCTATGAGGATCCAGTTAGACGTTTCTCCAATCATCTGTGAAGACGGTTATAATGAAGGCTCAAATAAAGAAACCGAATGACTCAGTTTACATGGATATTACCGAAAAATATCTGAATCGTTAAATTCAGTTAGCCTATTGTTCTACCGGTGTTAAATACAAGATTAATTGTAATTTAAGGAACATATTGATTAAGTTTTATTATGTACTAGTCGGTTGTTTTGTATAAAAAAAAAAAAAACAAGTAAGACGCGCTTCACGTAAGTACATGAGGCGATAATCGCCAGTATCTGTACGATTAAGTTAAAATTATTATATTTAATAGTTGCATAATCCTTTTCCACACTTCAAGACCTTTAAATTGATTTATAACATGCCATGGTAACTATAGAAACTTTTTTGGTCACCCGCCATACTGGCCGCTATCTTGAAAATATTCCGTGTGTTATTTTAATAGTTGCATATTCCTTTTCTACATTTCAAAACCTTTAAATTGATGTATAACATGCCATGGTAACTAAAAACTTTTTTTTTAGTCATCTGCCATAATGGCCGGGCCGCTATCTTGGAAATATTAAGTGTAAGAACTCTAAAATGGGTCCAGTTGTCTAAAATGCCGAAATGCACCCGTGTGCCAAATTTATTGTTTCTAGCTATAGTAGTTTATGAATTGAAACAAGCCAACGGACAGACAGATAGCCAGACTTAATATTAGGTTTCTGTACAAAGTAAAAAATAAACCTTATATAACGGCTCTGTCTGTCTGTCTGTCCGTTGCCATAGCATGTTATACATCAATTTAAAGGTCTTGAAGTGTAGAAAAAGAATATGCAACTATTACACTTAATATTTAAACTTAATCGTACAAAAACCAGCGATTATCGCCTCACGTACTTACGTGAAGCGCGCCTTACTTGTTATATTATATAATGTTTCTTTATGTACTTTGTACAGAAACCTAATATATATAATGGATACAGTGTAATGTATTACAATGCATCTCCTCCCGCATCTTCCTCCCGACTTCCGGGTGGATGACTCTGATTCGGATAATAAATTGGTTAATCCAAAACTACATGCAAATCTTCCTCTATTAGGAAAACCAAAAGCGTAAGGCTCAAATTAAATTATTTATTTAATTATAATATCCAAAATTACTAAATAACTTAATAACTGACGCACAGTCTTCAAAAAGTTGTTCATGCTATTACCTATATAATATTTTTTTTAATAGCATGTTGATTTTTTCGCAACATGTTATTTTAATTGAATGCTACATTGTTAAGTTCATTATGTGAAAGTTCATAGCAAATTTAGTATCCCACGTAGTTTTTGGGTTATCGCATAATTTAATTATGTATACGCAAGTATGAATCCAAAACAAATTAGCTGAGATTGGGGTACTTATTAGCCCTTACAAGGAGGTTAACAGCGTAAGTAACATCTCAAGCAATACAGCCATAAAATCACCCTAGCTTTTACCTTACTAGATCATTGAGGTAAAATATGGAAATACTAAAAGACTCCCACACTAATAAATATTTCTTAAATTAACTAAATTTTAAGATTGAATTACTATAAATGTCTGTTATATTTTTGTTTAATTTTTACATATGATTCTTATTTGTTAATATCCTTTGTGTCTGTCCTACATGCATGATGTAAGAAAAACTATTTAGGTCAATTATTGTTTTAAAAGGTGATATAATATGTATCTTATGGATTCTGGTATTATAGAGATAATGATTATAAGGTTTATAGGTCAAGTCGAAATATAGAATAACGTAGTCTCGCGAGTGAAGCAAATGTGATGTAGAAGATTCAGTCTTCTCGCCTCGGTGCACTTTTTAACAGAATCGCTTCATATTCAAGACATTTCATATTCAGTTTTATGATAAACAGATCTTGATGGGATTATGTAGTTAATCTTTAGATGAGTTAATATTTCATGTTCTCGCTACTGTTTCTCTTATGTTTTCATTATTATTATTAATATTAAGACACTATGGTGTAAAACCAACTTGGTACATTGGCATCATCATTTGTTTCTTCAAATTAGATTGCTGATTCAAAGATTTACGTTAGAAGGTTAATTGGTCTGGTAAAATGTACCACTTTTCCATAAGTTTCGCAATTCAAAACGTAAACTGCAACTTTATTACTAAACTTTTTTACTAAATCATTGAGTGTCGCGACTTGCCTTCGAGGTATGGTTTGAGAAATTAATCCTGAACGTCATGTGGTATCCGGTATTCACAAGTGAAAAGGAAAATTGACATTAAACGTTGGTGTGTTTTATACTTTCTATTAATTAATTCTAAAATCTATTCCATTAAAATAGGAATCAAACCATATAAGTCGTTTCCTGAAAAAATCTAGTTGATGAGAAAATAGCTTTAGATGTAAAAAATATATTCATTGAACTAGATCTTAAAGGATTTTATCTACGACTTGCATTGTAAGCGGACTTTACATTGCTAATAACAGGGAGGGAAGTGTTACTTCCCTCCCTTGGGAGAAAAAAAAAAAACAAACACTTATACCAACAAGTAATGTTTTTTAGCTGTTTTGTTTACTAATTTTTCGGGAAGGTTGCTTTAGGTTATCAAAGTCTTTAAATTAAAAACAAACGACGTAATTAAATTAAAAACGTTTATATTTAGTATAACATTTATTTTAATAAATCAAGTAACTAAATATCAGTTTAAGGTGTTTAAATTACGTGAATTTTTAGGTAAAAGTTTTAAACTTCCAACTTTAGCTATTACCCATGGTGCACTAGTCGTAGATAAAATTTAATACGCAACATGGATCGAAGTATTTCTGCTCTCGGGATTATCTTCCTCGGCAAGCCTCGAGAGCTAATACTATATTGTTATCTCCTTCGGCGGTGCAGAAGGAGAAAACTTAACCTCGAGCAGGAAAACATACTTCTCTCCCTTGTTGCGTAAATAACTATTAATTCAGTGTCAAAATGTATATGAGGACTTTTTGATCGAGTTGGTTGGATCAAGATTATCATTTATCTGGTTAAATAACTCTAAACTAGCTTTTAATTTATTGCAAAAAAAAAATTAATACTTAAAACTCTTTTAGTTTATTTATCATATTTTCGTAAGTATATTTCTTCTTAGTTTTATTGCTATTTCAGTGTTGTTAACACAATAGGTTTGTTCCAACCACACTTCAAACTAGTTTCAAACTGTAAGACTAATCGCATTAGCGAAAACGATCAATTGTGGTCCGCGCATGCGTCGGATAGTTTCAAACCAGTTTGAAGTGTGTTTGGAACAAACCTATTATTTTCTATAGAGCTGGACGAAGTTCGTAAAGAGCGTTTAATTCTACCGCAAAGTCCCTTCAGTAGCTCGTCACATCAAAAAGTATTAAACTGTGTTCTATCTATATCGCAACCTTCAACCAATTGAGGCTTGTACTCCGATCCCTTTCCGAACTAATTATGTGTACGAGTAACACTAAAATTCAAGCCATTCGATACTAAAATTTTAAGCAAGTAAAATTTTTACACAGCCTACGCTTTTCAATTTGCACTAGCGTAGACGTCAGCCTTGACATTCATTAATCCTGGTTTCCGTATTCAAGCCATTTAATGTAGTTAAGTTAGTGCCTGTAGAGAGCGTTGCAGGTGCATAAACTATCTCGGTAGATTGATATTGCTTTTGCTTAGTTATAGATTTTTCATTCAATTTAAGATTTTCACGTTAATACTACGACTTATCCAAACAACTTTCTTTACAAATATTTCTATAATCATAGTTTCTATAATCGTGAGGTTTGCAATACAGAGTCTAGTAAAAAAAAAAAAATACAAGTATTTTAAATGTACGTAATAAAATTACACTTTAATTAAAACAAAAGAGTCCCCTCTCGAAAGAAGAACAACATAATAAAAATAGAAAACAAATAAAGAGGTCACTTGAAAAATTATAAAGAGCCCTTCAATTGTGCTTTTCTTGTTCCTAAGGGCTCTCAAAACCTAATAGGAATAATATTAACATAAGAAGTTATTGGATAAGGATAAGGAGCCTCTTAAGAAATAATGACTATCTAAAGATAGATTCGAAGCAAGTTGTTTGTCGTGAGTTGTCGTCTAACACAAAATTAACAATTATTAATCCAGGAATAACTTAACGCTGCTTTATCAAACAAATTAAAATTATAGCAATTTATTCGGTTAGTTAATATTTAAATTTTTTTAATTACATTATAAGGTAAAAAACAAGTCGAAGTTTTAAGTAAAATCTAAATAAAGATATAGCAAGAAACAATATAACAAATTATTCTGCTGGCTAAGGTAATATGAATAGGGAAGAGCACGATTATAGTTGATGAAAGGTGTGTAATTTGGATAATTAATTTAAATGTTTATTGTGTTAAGTGTTACTCCAGACTCCAGTTACACTTTTTTTGTTGAGTTTCATTCCGTTACAATTTATGATTTGATTTTAAAATTTAATGTTAATTAATTGAAATTATTGCTGTTATGTTAGTAGAAGTTATGATAAATCAATATGAAATGTATTATGAAATGGAGTAGCCTGTCCACACAACTTATTATAACATTATTTCTCGCGGCCAATACCGACTATTCGCACTATTGCTCGCGGTCAGTATAAATAAGACAAAAGGAAAATATTTCTGAAGGAATTGTGTAATAGAATGTACAGGGTCCGTCAGCTAAACCCACCGCTTTTTGAAACAAGTAAATAAATGATGTATCCTTTAGCATTAGTGCAAAATTCACAATATATACCCAAAAAGTTAAAAAAAATCATTATGAAGCAAAAATAAAATTACTTAAATGACAATTTTTATTTCCCCTGCACAGCTCGAGTTTGTCATCACTATTTTCAAAGTTTGCGAGAGAATGCATTTTTCTTTTTTTATATATATCTAGAGCAATTNTATATATATATATAATGAATTAATGTGTTTTAAAACGGTGGCTACTTTATGAATTTTTTTTTTCTTCACATTGCTTTATATTTCATAGTTTTTGTTCTTTAGCTTTCAATCGATGAAAGAAATATTAGGCCATCAGGGTGAAGAAATTAGCTGTTATTCGTGCATCTATCAACAAGATCATATAAGTATCACCTTTTTGGCAATCGAACCCACATTAATATTGATTATTGAGCATTAGTTTCCGGACTAAAGTTTCAAGCATTGATATGCAATGCACTGCACAGCACTACAAAACAGTAATAACAACCCTTCTTTTTGATCCTTCGAATGCAGAATCTCAATATCCCTCCTTATATTTTTTTTTGTTGATTGAAGCTCTCCTTCATGCTAAAAACCGGCTAAGACTGAAAAAAGTGTTGTGGATTTTTCGGTGACGCTCAGTGGACTCATATCAAACGTTCAGAACTACCGGACTTGGTACAAGTTCATCTCCTTTTTGATGGCAGATTGACTCGACTATATGCACATGGTGATATATTATATTTTGGCTCTTAGGGACTGATGTCATAAATCAGTCTAGATTTAATAATTTATCTTGTCCGTTAACAATTACGTTGATCACAAAGTACATTAATCATGAATAGTATCTCCATAGTAATCATCATTGTAGCCCCATCAATTATTGAGTTACAGAGCAGGGTTTGATCCAAAAAGGGACATCATCAGCGACTTTTGGTAAAACTATATTATATAATAAGTTGGTACAAATTGCTATATTCATTAAACTGCATATATTGTCTTCGACTACATTAATCATTCCGCAATAATAATATTTAAAATCCGTTTTATAAATTAAATTTCGCTTCTGATGTTACCCAAGGTAACGAAAGAATGTTTATCATTCTTGAAGGGCAACGGAAATAGTACATTACGCGTCGAGTGTGGAAAGTAGCATTTTGCATGCGAGTGTGGAGTTTGCACCCGAGCGATGGCGAGGGTAGTAAAACCACACGAGCAATGCAAAATGCCATTTTCGCACGAGTTGCGTACCGTACTTTATCTACGATTGTTAGATATAATAATAAATATAAAAACAAATAATAAACTTCCTGTATGTAAGCTCGTATATCTCTTTTGATAAAGATGACATCAATTCATTAGTTGCATTTTGTGCCGAATTAATTATTTCGGAAGGCGTATTATTCTCCTCATATTCGTCATTATCACTTAAATCACTCAATGATTTTCACAACAGTTACTTTTATTAAATAATATCAAATTAGTTATGTTAAATGTAAACAAACTCGCTAATCGTGTGTAAAGCCGTGTCCACACTATGTCGACCGACAATGTTGAACGACAATGTCGAACAAGTGTGGACACTGCTTAAAGCCGTGTCCACACTATGTCGACCGACAATGTTGAACGACAATGTCGAACAAGTGTGGACACTTGTTCGACATTGTTGGTCGACATAATGTGGACACGGCATAAAGTTGAAGAATTCTTTTTTTCGTCACTAGAGTGGTAAAGAAGAGGAATTCTTCAAAACTATGAGACACGCGTGCGCAATTAATACAGGTGCGTAAAGAATCACTTTCTACGAATCTAAAACAGAGATACTATGTTTATATTACGTATCAATCGAAGATAAAGAATTTTGTTGAAAAATGTTTATCATTATGAAGGGCAATTTTTTGTCTCCAAATTTCAAAATATCTAGATAGAAATCCGTTTGAGATATCAGGAAGAATTTTTAATTTCGTGTCTAATAGACGTTCGGTCGATCAACATATTTACGAACTATGTATCATAATATTTTTGGTATTTTCGACTGACTTAATGTTGGATTGTTTGCCGTAAGAAGCCCGCTGTTGTTCTAATTTATTTATTTTTTTATATTTAATAAAAATAAATGTTTAATCCTACTGGGAATCGAAACGTGGTCATCCCCTTTATTTTAAGCAATATAGAGAGAACGGCTTTCTATCAAAAGAAGACTTTTCGAAACTGGCTTTTAACTTTCAATCGCTACTTGCCAACTTCATTGCCAGGTGATGACGAGTAGAAGAGTGAAGGAGAAATGGTAATCCTATAACTTGTTATAGAGGTTAAATTTGTCTCAGATTTTATTCCTAATGAGAAGTGACTCCCAAATTTTACTTCATTATTTTTTAAAATACCAATTATTGTTAGCGACCAATGAGATTAAACTTACAGTTACAGGAATACTCTTTAGGAGTAAATTTATAACTTAAAGTATAAGGTTGGGTATACTCTTTTTCTTTCTAAACTCTGTTTATACCTTATACATTGGAACTCTTAGAACACGCCCTACCTTAAAAATGGCTGATTTTATTTTGGGCTAAATTAACAACTTCTTACTTGTTCAAAGTACTTTTTGTACTTACTTCTTTAAATTGTTCAAATTTGGGTTCAATATTTTTGAATGCTTTATATTTAGACCCTATGAACCTTTTGAAACAAATTTCTAAACACTATTTTTTTTTTTTTTTTTTTTTTTTTTCTTATCACGCGTCTAACCAACAATGGAATATATTATATTATTATTTTTTATTAAAATCACAAATTGATTCTAATCAAAAGAAAAAAAAGTGGCAGTAAGATATAATCAATAATCTTATGTATACATCCAATAAACTTAGTATTTAAATATGTTTTAATACTCAGGTATTTAAAAAAAAATCAGTCATACATAATGTATGATTATACCTACTCTTTCTACAATTAGTATTATCTTTTGGAAAATTAAAAAAAAACGTGGAGGGGAGCCTCAATGGGGAAATGGGGAGCACTGGATTTTGAATTCGTAAAGATCGGGCCTACTAGAAAAATAAAAATGTCACTGGATCCACTTCATTCTCCCCTCAGGCCTAGTGGTTTAATTTTTAATATAGGTTGGCCAATCTGAGTGTTAAAAGTTAATAGTATTTGTAAAAGAATATAGTATGCTTTCTTTCCTTTAATTTTTATTGAATATCATTTTTTGAAGTTGTATAAGAACTACTATTCTATTGAGTAAGAAAGCAAAAACTATAAAAGGAACCGGTCAATGGTAAAACAACTATTTTAACTGAAAATATCTGGCAACTTATTACAGCTATCGAGAAATGGGTAGTTCTTTAGATGGTTACTCCCCTATGTTTATTTACAAAAATGGGGAGTAACCAAGGATTCTTTAGATTGTTACTCCCCTAATATTTAATTTTTTTATTGTTAAAAGAAAATTAAAGATAAGGGAAAAAGGCACTCTTCCAATGTACATTGGGACAAAGGAATATCACATTTTTAAATTTAAAAGTTTGATACTCCTTTGTCCCATATGTACATTAGACTAAACATTCCTTTTTCATAATAGTTATTTACTCAAAGGAAGTTACCGGAAGATATGAGTGAGCGATACTAGGTTATTTTCATTCATTTTAATATGTTCAAATTTTAAGAAATAAAATACTTAAAACAAACTTTCACAAAAATTACAATTCACATTTGAAGTACCTTACCTTGCATCCATTGGAAAAACTCCCTCATCTAATTGCCCATTAAACAGAATTTGACTTCGGAAATTTAGATCTTCTATTCCTCTAAAACTTAACTTATTTTAATTTCGTTTTAACAAAATCTAATATTTTTTCTGTCAACTAAATACAATTTGTTGACAGAATTGTTGGTTACTCCCACTGTCAATATGGTCTAAAATTTATTTGAAACGATGTTGTAAAAGAAACTCGGTAATTATTTAGATTGTATTTTTAAAATATAAATGAATTTGTCTAAAAACTATTTTTAAAAAAGTGCTGTTTAGTCCAATATAAATTTGGACAAAGGAGTATCACACATCTGTTTTTATAAGGGGAGTAACAGTTTAAAGAAGTTCACTCCGTAAACCTTCTATAGATGGTTACTCCCCTTATTATGTCTCGAATTTTATCTTTATACATCTTGTCTTTCCCCCTATTCTCACCCCAACAAAAGCCCTAATGCTTTTCTACTTCCCAAAAACGTTTATTTGGTGGAAAAATAATATTTGTTTTGGAATGTTATCAATTCATAGTAATAAATTAGGGGAGTAACCAATAAATTTAAAAAAAGGGAGTAACCTAGTAATGTAAACACAGGGGAGTAACCAACTAAAGAAGGTTATGGGGGAGGCTTATTCAGATTCTTTAGATGGTTACTCCCCTTTTGGGGAATAACGATCTTTAGATGGTTACTCCCCTTTTGGGGAGTAACCATCTAAAGAAGTGCCGAGAAATGTAAATAAATAAATATAAATAAATCTTTATTTCCACCATTTTTTTTTACAATAAATAAATTTACATTTCATACAGTGCAAAGGTGAGGGCCCTCAGTAAGTGTTTTTTCACCTAGAGGGAGGACCCCGTCTCTATATTTTTCTAAAACGAGTATATGCTGTTTTGTAATGTGGCTATTTCTTTATTATTTTATTCATTTCTTTATTTTTATACTGTATATTTTACAGTTTGTTATGTTCTTATTCAGTATAAGTTCTTTGAAGTTATTCTTATATCGATTCAATTATCGTTTATTTTTACATCAATATTTTTTAGTCTATATTTTAATAAAAATTGAATCTGTTCTATTCTCTAGTTAGGAGATGTTGCTTTATTTTTTTCTTAAAAACTATTTATATTACTTATTATTATTTTTTTTTTTTTCTTAATTATTTATGTATAAGGATTATTTTTTTTAGATAATATTATGAGCTTTAATTTTGTACAGAATGACATTTTTTGGTAAGCCTAAACTTTTTCGAGATATTTGCGAAGGAACCGAAAAATGATACTTTCTGATTACTGATTACATATATGTTCTGCAACATGTCCAATCATAACTTTCTTGACTAGATCTCTAAAGACGTAATAAAATAATTGTATTATTATTTAAGTTAATCTTACCTTGAACAAATAAAACGAGAGCAACTTGTCTTATGATGTAGATGGGATGTAATTGTAGCATTCTTGATACCGAATGTCATTCATGACCCGAACTCAACACCAACATAAATCCACCATTATTTTAAGTATCATTGAATATCTCTTTTCAGCTATCTGATCAATCATAGTATATTTATTAATTTAGATTATGTATTTCATTTAAAGTAATACTATTGGCACTTTCTATATTGGATATTTTCACTATATCGCTATCACGAATTTTATTGAATTGAATCACTTTATTTTGAGGGGTTATTTGTGAAATTATTTTATCCTTATTTTAATCTCATTTGAAAAGTGTAATGAATGTTTATAAATGATGAGATTAACTCAGAATGAGAATTTTTTTCTTTGTTATTTCAGGTTTATCTTTTGCTGGAGTCAGAGTTGCCAAGACTACCTTTATAACAGAGGACATTTAATTCATATTTCATACTTCTCAACAATAACTAAGGTATTTTTTATTATTATTTTATTTTTTTTTTTATTAAATTATTTATAGCTATGACTTTTTTCAGAATACTACTGGGTTGAAATTTTTTATTATTACTCAGTTATTACTAAATCAAATTAAGACGTTTACTTAAATCCTTAAGCTAATTTAACTAAAATGCTAAATGTACACTCAATTAATGAAATTGTAGCTAAATGTAATTATACTTTATCTTTAAGCGATAATTAAATTTAACTGCTACAATAATCAATCTAGTAATTAGACATCTAAGTTAATTAAGGGTTTGTTGAATTTATAATTAACAGTACAGCCTTTAAGAAGAGTCGAGTTGTTTTTATTATTTTTTTTTTCTTCTTTATAAATGTATATATTTATTTAAAAAATAAAAGTGAATCTTATTATATAAGTCAAATATATACCTTAAAAATAGACTATATTGAAAGAAGTATTTTAGAGTAATATCTTGAAATATTATTTGTTTGTTAGGAGTTACTTTTTGTTAATTTTAGGGACGAAGAATTTTGAGAAATTCAATTTTTATTTAGTTTGGTTTTATTCATGGGGCTTTAAATGGCGTGACCGGAATGCAGTCGGTAGATTAGAAGTAAGTAAACATAAGACGCGTTACGCGTAACGAAATTTGCGCGTAACGAATTCGAACTAGTTAAACGCCGGGTGCACTTCGGTACTGATGTTGTTTAGCCGGTCGAGTCTGGATACAGACTGAAGTCAGCTACAGAATCCTGGACACTTTCGCCTCTCAGGATAGGATGACCATCCTTCCCCGAGCCCCTTCTTACCGGTTCTGCATCGAGGGTTTGTACTCCTTTAGAACCGGCACCACCCTTGTATTCACTTCTTAAGACGAGTTCTCGTGTATCCAGTGCCATAAAATATATACTAGTTCCAATTCTTTATGGAGATTAAGAGCAAGTTCACAGTAGCGCTCTCATTATGTTATTGTAAAAACTTTCATCCTTCTATTAAGTTGTTTATTTCATGACTTTCTCATCAAGCTTACATTTGACCTTGTTAAGATTTAAAAAAAGACAAAAAAACTATTATAAATCGAAACCTTATGGCAATGACAGCTTATTTTAAAAGTACTTGCCCCGTCTATCTACACGAATATTATAGAGTTTTTCTCCTTTGTTCTCTCCCACTTTAAATGATCTGATGAACTTTGACCTTCCTAAAAATTACTTCCAATAATCGAATTCTTTTTGATGTAAGTGAAGTTTTTTTTCGCCCTGTAAACTAAATTCATAGAAATAGCAGTAATAGGACTAATTTAAAAATTCGTACTTCTCCTTTCGTAACTACTTGTGGCAAAAAATATGAAAAATTTTAAAGATGTGCTTTTTTAAAATTAAAATAATTTTTTTAAAAAAAAAAGTTTTTTTTTTTAATTTTTCAAACAATATTTTGTCAGCTGTTTTATATCAATCTTTACTAACTACTTGTGGCAAAAATGTTAAACATTATAAGGATGTGCTTTTTTTAAAAATTAAAATAAAAAATGTGTCAAGTATTTTTCAAAAAATATAATTGCTTCTGAGGTTACCAAAGGTAACAGAAGCTATGTGATCGTTCTGAAGAACGAAATTGTTTTATACCTCCGATTTAAAAAACTTTAAGACGGAAATTCATTTCAGACGTCAGGGAACATTTTTGGTCCCGTGTCTGTCTGTCGGTCTGTCGTCAATTTTTGCGAACCACCATATCTTAAAAACTACACGTCCAATTTTAATGAAATTTTGGTTGGTCCCATATAGGTTTAAACCTTCTGCGCTTATTTGTTTATCTTGCACACGCGCACAAACATACATTTATTTACAACTATAGCTTCAAAAGTACTAATCAGATTTGAATGAAACTTTTATAGTTTAAAAATGTATTATTTTTACTTTTATTATTTAAATATTTGAAGTTGGCGGTATTTTGACAGATGTAAACAAACTTTAACGTCATCAAAATTATCAGACTAATAAATAATTATATTCACTTATAACTTTCAAACTAATTAATAGAATTTCATCGGGTTTTTTTATATTTGTTCCTTAATCTTTCCATTTCCAACGATATGCTATAAGTCAAAAGCCTATGTGTAATTTCAGTATTATTAACCTTCAAAGTTTAAAAATTCAAAAATTTATAACTTCAAAATGGCGGCCAATATCAAAATGAAATTTAGTGGGCTTGTTTGTCATACAGAGAAGTACATTCGTGCCAAATTTCAACTCGATCAGGACCATTTTTGATTTAATACGATTTTTTTTTTAATTTTTGCTGACTAAGCAAACTGGGTTCAAGATGGCGGAAAAAGTTGATTTTCTGGGCGGCACAACTACAGGTTAGGACTAGGGTTGCCAGACGTCCCGATTTGAGCGGGACAGTCCCGATATTGACGAGTTTGTCCCGCTCATATTTCAAGTCCCGGCGGGACTCAAATATGTCCCGATATCGACCGATTTCTTAAATATTTACTTTTTTCATTATAATATACGTATATTTTTTAAATAAAGCAAACAAAAGAGCTAAATTATATATGGGCTGTCATTGTCATTGACGACTGATAGGAATTGTGGAAGAAAATTATAATAGTTTTTGAAAAAGATGTCTTTGCTGGTTGGCTGATTTCTTTTTGAAAGCCGAAATTGGTAGGTTCTATTTTTTATGAATCGTAATTCCCCCTTTTCTTGTTTTTAAATCTTCGTTTCTTGTAATTTTTATAGATTATACGTTATACGGTTTGTTGCAGTGTTCAGTGATTTCGATTTAAAAATGGACAGTAAAAATAAGGATAAATAGAAGAGGAAAGTAGAAGGCTAATTCGGATTTTTAAATTGAAATTTCTTCGAGTTTTACCTCTACCTCTACCTGGTTTATATACAGGAGAGTTGTTTTTCTTCAGAAAATAAGCGGAGCACCGCGAAGTGGTGCGGAGCGGCTATTTAAAATTCTAGGGTACACAAAATTAAGGTTTTTAATTTAATATGCGGGATTTTATCACCTAACCTTAAAGTGGGCGCACGTACAATCCGAGTTTACCAGGTAAATTATAATTCACTGTGAGAAAACAAAAACAAAAAAAACAGCTGGATAGGTAATCGAAGGTAATGATCCATTTCACATTAGGTGCACAGTTTGTTATATCATTTTTAATTCAAATAAAATTATAATTACTATTTCCGTTCCGTTCCATAGTATGAATAGTGCCAAAAACTTATAAAAATTAAAATTACATNGCAACCCTAGTTAGGACTGATTTTTCTGCCAAGTTTCAACTCTCTAGGTTAAATACCTTGGGCGCTACGATGATAACACACATACATACGTCATGCTGAAAACCACTCAGGAGGTCTTGAAAACACCTAAAGCGGATAATTCCGTTGAAATCTCGAAAAAAAAAAATTTTGGTGAAAACAATACTTTTCTTACTATTAGTAGTGAGGAAAAGTAAAAATCAATAAAGTACGTGGGTAGAATGCGAGGAAGCTATGTGCCACACCAATTGGCAGTTTATTTAATCCGTTTTAGGGGCTTATTGCAATTAAAGTCAAGGGTGAGTCATATTGGAAAACGGATAGCACCTGCGGTAACTGATTTTAATAGATCTACATCTTTGGTCCTATGACTTTTTCTTTTATCATCATCGGTTGTACCTTAGATGGTGATCATTTTTGTTTTTTTTTATTTTATTTTTTTTTTCCGTTTTTTTCTTTGAATGGCCATAGTTTCTATAATTGTTGACCGATTTTATTTCTGATTGAGCTTGAATCTCAAACTAATGCTGTTCAAATTAGTTCTTTTTAAATTACTCTATTAGTTCATCCTATTTAGAGAGCACATGATAGTAAACTTTTTCCCGTGTGCAGTGTCACGTGACCACTTTTTTTTGGTTTTTAATATTGTGTTGTACTTCATTTGAAAGGCCTTGATATGTATTTTGTACACGTACTTTTGTACCGATTTATAATTTTGTTGTAGGTTAAAGGGTTTAAATATTTTTTCGTTATTAGGATTTTTTATTTATATTTATTTATTAACCCTGCCTTACTAACGTTGTCTAATAGTCCTTTATTTCTAACACTACGCCTCTCAGACGTACATTAAAATTAGACCAACTTATACACGTTTAAGATTTAAATACTGATAAAATCATGAACTCGTAACATTTCTTTGTCTAATAAGATGGTTAAAATGTGCTCGTTAGAGAAAAAATTATTATTAAACTGACTCTTTGACCAGAAAAGAGTAGGTCAAAATATACATTTTATATTTTTCCTCACTAGCACCTGCTGTATTTAAATCTGAAATTATATTGTGATAATCTAATGAATATATATAAAATAAATTGGTAAGGCGTGAAGTCTCACGTAAAAAGGGTTTCGTTGGTATTGTGAAACAAAATTAGTAAGGATAAGGAGGGGGGGGGGGACACGAAAAATGTAATGTTATTTGACAAAATGGCGCCGAAAATGAAACACTAACCCTAAGTGGTATATATATTTGTAATCTACTCTTCAATACCTTTCATTTGATACCCCACTTCAAAATTAGTAAGGGGGAGGA
>KZ651475.1:404480-420984 GCA_001010745.2 Gerris buenoi | reverse complement strand
AAAATACACTGCCAATTAGTGTGGCACATAGCTTCCTCGCATCCTATCATGTACTTTATTGTTATATTAACATTAACGTTTTACTACTTTATTGTTATATTGTTTATTGTGTAAGAACAATTAATAGATTTTAGCAATCTTTAACACTTTATAGGAGTGTCGCTGTAGGTTTTACTAAAAAAATGTATTTGAAAAAAAATATTCGTCTCATTGAATAGATAAGGTTTCATTTTTTTCCCGACCAAAAATTAAAATTTTAAATTTGAAGTTCACATTTATGCGAGAGTTGCGCGAGAACGCTTGGACGGATAACGTTGTCCAACAAACTCGTCCTGGGCATTGGTAAAATGAACATGTCTACCAAATTTCATCAAAATCAGACTACATTTACTCAAGTTATCGTCGCACGTTTCATGATTCACGGACACACAGACCGACAGACAGACAGACAGACAGACAGACAGACACGGAACCAAAAATGATCCCTGATGTCTGAAACGGATTTCTGTCTTGGAATTTTTCAAATCGGAGTCATAAAAGTTTTTCGTTCTCAAAAGTGAACACAATGCTTCAGTTACCTTCGGTAAGCTCGGAAGCAATAACACCAAATGAAAGGATGAGTTCTTTGGCCAGAATTTTTGGAGTTCATTTAGCGGTCAAATTTTGACAATTTAGGGTCAAAAATAGATTATAAACGAGCCAATAATACGTAGATTTCTTTGAAAATTCGCTTATTAAGTCATGGTTCATGACTGGACTTTTTTATTAAATATAGTATTACATTGTCAAAGTGCGTTCATAATAATGTTATGCTTTTAGTTTATTTATGCCAATTTGATTACACAATTGATGCAATCAATTTTTATTTCAGAGCGTTTTCACTAAAATTAATGTGGGAATTTTTCGACTGGACAATAGGTCTACAATAATCTCACTTAAATAGATATGTTAATTCTAAAAATGTTCGTTAAAACATTTTAGTAATTTCGAACGTAACTCTCTCAACAGTTTTGTTACTAAATCATTTCTGAAACAGTTTAAAATAATAATTATTGATGCCATGAGTCATTTATTTAGCGTTAAATTATTATAAGTCTTAATAACTGAGTTTAATCTTTATTTTACTTAAAAATGTTCATTTTTATCACGATGTGTTTGTTTATTTTAATTTACGACTTTGTTATCACTAAAATACTTAAAGTATTCTCTAGATAAGGACCATTCAGAACATAAAAGTGTGTCAGAGATAATATTCAAGTAAAAATTAAAGTTTAGTCTTTGTAAAAGTCAGATATCATGAACAAAGTTTTTTTAGTGTAAAATAAATCTATGTATATGTGGTGCTTGCATGGTATTTGTATACGCTGAAAGTTATATATGTATTAAATTCTTACGTTTTGTTCTGCAGACTTCTTTTTAATAACAAAACTTCAGGTTGGTTTGTAAGGTTTTTTTATTTTATTTTATTTTTTTAATAGTTGTATAAATGATAAGAAGGCATTACTCAAGATTGCATATAATCTAATAACAATGTTATTTGATAAAAATAACAAATAAGAAAATAATTTTGAATGATAAAATTGATGTACTGTTATATACTATCTTAAATCTCACTAAAGGTAACGTAAACGTAAATATAGTGACCATTCTTTAATGATTTCCTAATTCAAAATGTCATTAACCAAATATGCTCGAGGCATCAGGGATCATTTTTGGTATTTTGTCAGTTTTGCTACATTTTTTCGACCGCTCATATTTTAAAAACTACATATCCGATTTTGATGAGATTGGATGATATGTTGATTATGAGACGAGCAGTCTCATAAGAATTCGTTTTTTCTTCACTCATTACTTTCTCATAAAGCACACTCTTTATTTCTATTAACACTTGTTCTGTAAAAAACTGTACATCTGATAAATTGCAGGAGCCTAAGAAAAATTCCCATATTACTTTCAACCTTCTGACAAATAGCTTCCTCTCATTTTATTACTAGACAAATCATGTGTGCTTAAAGCACATACTTTGGCCCATTTGTTTTACATGGCCCATTTGTTTTACATGGCCAATTTGCTTTACATGGCCAATTGTTTTACATGGCCAATTTGTTTTGTAGCTAAGGCTGCACAAAACAGATTATTTAAAATAACACTTTTTCTGACAGTTTTAGCGAATTTTCGAAAAAAATTAAGCTATTGCAATGGCTTCCAAATTTTTGTAATGCGAATTTTTGATTTTTTTTTCGTGGAAATCCGTTTCAGGCCATTCTGAATCTATCCCTAAATTTTAACACTTTTTTTTATGTATGTATGTATGTATATATGTATATATTTATATATGTATATATTATGTATGTATGTATGTATGTATGTATGTACTGTAGGAACGCCGAGAGAATGTGCGTGGAAAAATGGATCTTGGGTCGAAGTTTCAAACTTACTATCGACTTTACTTCGAGATATATCGCTCTCCCTCTAGGCTGAGTCCCCTCTAGGTACTCGAACTTTTCTACCTTTTTTAAAAAGTGACATTCTTTTTTTTCGGCACATTTTCACAATACCCAACTTTAACATCTCACTACTTTAAGAGTTCTTACCCAAATCAAACCAAATTCACAGGGTTTTTAGAACTCATATAAATGTAGAAGCCTACGAAGTTTCAAGTAAAAAAATTAATTAGTTTTACGTTAATTAACGAATTTAATGGGATCTGATATCCAAATGAACCCAATGAAAATTATTTTCAATATATTTATTATAATAATTCTGTATATGTGTGTAGTTGTAGTGGTAATGGTATGTATTTACATTATGTAGTAAATATAAAAAAGTGCCGAAGTTTTTAGATAAATAATATTAATGTTGAATAAAGGTTAATAGAAGGAGTAAGTTGTTATAGCATGAAACCGGATAAAACAATTCATTCTTTAAGTATTCTTCCTGTCTAAGTCTTATCAAACTATATCGTCTCAGCCCTCCCTTGATCCCCTATCGACACCCTATATTTTCATTATATTTACACTCTTATCAATTCCATCACTATCGACTAATCATCTCTAAGGTTCAATTTTATGCAAAATAACGGATTAAAATCTAGGAGTTTTCGTTTGTGGAAGAGATGATTGTACTCCTTGCTCATGAATATTAAATAAATATAGGTCCTAGTAAGATCAGTCCTATCTGTTTTTTTTTTTTTGTTTTTTTTGCTCATCAATTATCTTTGGCGAGGGGCCCCAAATGATTTGGATTTGTTGACAAAGAAAAGGAGACAAAAAAAAAAAAAAAAATTACTTTGGCCCTCTTCTAAAGTTTGGTCTATGGGCGCCCATGGTTGATACATTTGGAAAGTAAGGCAAAAATAAGAAACACGCACAAAAAACTTTACGTTAAGATGGGATGTACTCGTATGTACCAAAGTAATTTTATGTACTTACAGATAAAAACAAAACGTTGTGCAGAGAAATCCAAGTAAGAGTGCTAGTTCAAATTTTCTATGGAGATGCCAAATACGAAAGATATGATCACGGAAATATAAGATGTTATCGACAAAGCGATTGTCCTAAGACTGACTGAAAAATATATATATATATTTTTTTTTTGTTTTTTTCATTTTTAGCGGGACAGTTTGTTGAAAGGAAAGCGGCTTGTATTATGAGATTATTTTCTTGCAAATATGTATAAAGTTTTACAATTTTCCATGAAAGAGTATGTATAGTCACTCCAGGCGATATCTCCCCTTAGGATGCACCTAAAAATTTCAAACAAATTTTAAAATTTCAATAATATCTAAAGAAAGCATGAGTTCGCCAGGGGTCAAATTTTGACCATTTAGGGTCAAATAGCATAAAAAATGTTTTTTTCCCCATTTTAACCCCCCTTTTAAATGAAAATATGATAAAATTGTACATAGCAACAATTACTGTACTCTTAAAGAGCTTTCCAACGATGTGCATCTTGAAGGGTAAATACTATTTTGACTTTTGTACCCCGTACCCGTGTGTGCCAAATTTTTTTTTTCACCCATCCTAAGTCTAAACCAAAGTTTTCCTATATTATCATCTCAATAATACGCAGATTTCTTTGAAAATTCGCTCATTAAGTCATGGTGCATGACTGGACTTTTTATTTATACAACGGATCATAATATTTCCCTCAGTATAAAATACTTCTTATAAGAAAAACTAAAATGGGTGTTAACAAATTAAAAAAGAAAAAAAAAAAATAATTCATTACATTATATTACTATCATTTTTTTAATAAAGGTAATTTAGCACAAATTTCATTCATAAAAAACAAAGCGTTAGAATAATTATTGTTTTTTAAATACTGCGTTATAATTATAATACTCAATTTATTATTTAATTATATATAATTTAATGACTAGTTTCAACAATATCTTATTTTAAAAAATTATAGGAATATTTTACAGAATTTATGTTTAAAGTTGAAATAAGGCTTTCATATTTAATCTAACACAAATATTTTAGATCAAAATAAAATTTATAATTTTTTTTATTTATGATTGAAATTGAATACATTATATTATATATTTAAGTTCTTCATTTGTGTATTTAAGGCAGTTCAATCAACACTTCTTCCTGCAACAATAAAGCAATTAAACATGTTAGTATTAAAAAACATTAATTACTACGAACAGTTGTTGATACTTGGGCGCGGACTTCTATTTTTTTGGGATTGTGGGGGGGGGGGGTACTCCCCCCCCACAATCCACAATCTAAACTGACTTAAAATGTGCCCCCTCCAGACCTAGCTGCTGGATACGCCACTGGTTGTAACTATGTCAGTTTATATTTTTCTATTTTCTCAAATGTATTAAAATATTAGCTCAATTGGTTGGTTTTTATTAATTTATTTGACTTTGTAAGAGTCTGCTTGTATCACCATGAGAGAAATTTTGATCTGAGAACTTGGACTTGGAAACAAACACTAAAATTCATTATTTCAGTTTTGAACAAAATTATGGTTTAAGAGTTTCTTTAGAGTTATAGAGTATTCTTTAAAGAGTCTTCTCATTATGTCTTTTTACTTTCTTTAATTATAATTTATATTTAGTATATTTTTATTTTATTATTATTTTAATATGATTTACTAAACTAATAGTCCAGGAGATAGCGTGCAAAAAAGTGTTAGACTAACATCAAGCTAGAATTTTGTATACAATTTAATCTTTTAGCGCCTTTTAAGAATATGTGGTCGGCTAAGTTCGTCTGCGGGACATAGCTTGGCAATAGGCATTTTAAAAAAACAAAATGGTGGAGAGCGTCCATGCTTCACCAATTATGGTGGACAGTGTGATTTTCATGATCCTGATTACTGAATTAGTTTGTAAACAAGTCAATGTTATTTTCACACTTGAAAGTTTGGTTATTCAAATTTTACTAAAAATCAACGTTGCCACCTGTCAAAGGACAAACTAACATCAACTTGATTTTCAGTCTACTAACTAATTCTGTACTCAGGATCATGAAAATCACATTGTCCACCATAATTGGTGAGACATAGCCGCTCTCCACCGTTTTGTTTTTTTCAAACGCCTATTGCCAAGCTATGTCCCGCAGACGAACTTAGCCGACCATATATTCTTAAAAGGCGCTAAAAGATTGATTTGTATACAAAATTCTAGCTTGATGTTAGTCTTTTTACACGCTTTCTCCTGGACTATAACTATTTAAATAAAAATCATATTAAATATTTTAAATCACAACTAACTTTTTTAATGAATCAAATTAATATTTCATATTTCTTAGCCCAATAGGCGGTATACATAAGCCCTTTGGCTTTATAAAATTAAATAATATAATGCAATAATAAATATATTTACCTGTTTATTTTGCGAGCAAGCATGATGAACTGCTGTAGTTATGTCAAGGGATATTTTCTTAAATGTTTCAATTGCTTCATTGAAGTTAGTACCATGATTCATTTCAATGTCAGCATTTTTTTTTTTTTTTTTTTCTCTCTTCAATAGATGTTTTTATTGAGTTCATTTTCGTTTATTAAAAATATTCCACAATCTAAACTGACTTAAAATGTGCCCCCTCCAGACCTAGCTGCTGGATACGCCACTGGTTGTAACTATGTCAGTTTATATTTTTCTATTTTCTCAAATGTATTAAAATATTAGCTCAATTGGTTGGTTTTTATTAATTTATTTGACTTTGTAAGAGTCTGCTTGTATCACCATGAGAGAAATTTTGATCTGAGAACTTGGACTTGGAAACAAACACTAAAATTCATTATTTCAGTTTTGAACAAAATTATGGTTTAAGAGTTTCTTTAGAGTTATAGAGTATTCTTTAAAGAGTCTTCTCATTATGTCTTTTTACTTTCTTTAATTATAATTTATATTTAGTATATTTTTNTCTTCATTTTTTTTTTTTTTTTTTCTCTCTTCAATAGATGTTTTTATTGAGTTCATTTTCGTTTATTAAAAATATCATGATGGAAGCTCTTGACATTCTTTGTCATCGTTTTATTAATATTATTCTCTGCTGTCTTCCAATTATTTCATTTCTCGTCGAAAACTCTGCTGATGTTCTTTGTGCTTGGGTGCGTTCTTCTCTTCTATTTTTCTCTTATACTCTAGGACTCTCACAGGAGACAATCTTTTAATTTTAGTTTGGATTACTCAAACAAATTAATGTATTCCTTGATATCCTCGATTTCTTTATGTTTTTACCTTAATCTTATTTAATGATGTGAAATATCAGCGAAAAAATTGCCACTGTTATGTTTTCTAGTCTATATTATGATTTTAGCTTGAATATGCCTTGAGGTCTAAATATCGCAAAAGTGAGCTTTTTTTTAATTCGTTATAGACCAAACTATTCGAGAATTAAAAACTAAAAGTAACATTTTTGCTGTCTTTATTTTTTTATTATTACACTCATTATTTAAAATAGTCATATAAAAAAAAAAAAAAAATCTTATAAATTTCTCTGTGTATTCCACTTTAAAACATTAATTTATCTCTTAGTCACAATGTATTAAATGATTTTTTTTAATATTCTTAATTGTAACCAGCTGTTATTAAGAGCTGCTCAAGGTTACTATATCATTTTTTTATCTACTTATTTTTATATGCAATTTTAATCTCACTTTTCGTATATTTATTATAATTTCTCTGTTCTAATGAAACTAATATACTACGGCTTATGAATTGAAAACTGTAATATATCTAATTCAATTATTTACAAATTAAGTGTCGGACACTTTCTTATTAAAAGTGTAACAAAATGTAAGGACGGTAATGTATTTTAACTTTAAATGTTAGCCAAATAATTTTTTCAAAAACTTTTGTTTTGAGCTTGATCGTCACGTTTTGATTAAATTAGTATTTTATTCAGTACAATAACAACTTTTCAAAATGGTAATACGTTTAAACCTTTTTTTAAAATAAATATTTTTGAACATCTTGCTTCAGCTTGACGTTACTTAAGTTCGATTTATAAAATTTTAATTAAACATTTTATTTATTAATTAGATTGTTATAATGTCATAGGAGTTTATATATCAAATTGAATTCGTTTCTCTTGCAAAAATTGTTTTATTTTTGCAAGATTTTTTCTTTTTTTGAGTTTGATGTCTTGAATAAATCAGTCTTTTATATAACTAAGCAAGAGTTCCTTAGCTATCTAACTCATTTTCTTTCTGCTTCAGACCTTTTCTTCTTCATACTTCGGCGAGTAATAAAAAGTTATTAGATTCGCTAGTCTGTTGTGTTTATTCATTTTTTTACGCTAATAGTGTTCTCATTTGGTAATAATAACCTCGTTTCGGTATTAAA
This sequence comes from Gerris buenoi, assembly GCA_001010745.2. Taxonomy (NCBI): domain Eukaryota; kingdom Metazoa; phylum Arthropoda; class Insecta; order Hemiptera; family Gerridae; genus Gerris; species Gerris buenoi. The sequence continues at coordinate 413,180 of KZ651475.1, read as the reverse complement.
ACCACACTTCCTTAATTTACTGTTAAAAGCAAATTATTTTCATATCTCAGTTCCTCGAAGTTTTAGCGTCATCTTCTTTTCGGTGCGCATTTTAATCGCCATCCTTTCTTGTCGCTTCTCTTCGGATTATAATGTTCCTTTAACATCTTTCGTGTGCCCATCTTTGAAAAATTACGATTGTGTTTATCGTATTGTTTTTTGGATGGTTTGAATAATCAATTCGATTTCTCTGATCTAAATCGACTCAATCTAAAATAGTTATTTCTACTAATCTAAGTCGATTTATATTCATAATCTAAATCTTTAAGATGTTAAATTTCCAAATAATTTATAGAAGATCTTAACAATAAATTTGTTTATCAAGATTCTTCTATTTTTTCATCAGCAGTAGACTTTAAAGCCGATAACCATGCATATGACTGCCAAACAGAGTGCGGCGGCAAATCCGGATGTTTCCATTTTAGGTTCAGCCCTATCCCAGCAGCATGGTTCCCATTTCTTTTCGTATTCTCCTGGCCAAAATTCCAAGACATCAACTTCGCAACGGAATTTAACCTTGGCCGCTTTCCTGCACCAGACAAGACATCCGGAATCTCTCCTTTCTAGAAACCAATCTGACTCCATATCTGTGAACATAAAGAAAATTATAAGAACATTAAGTTAGTGGAAAAACAATTTCAGGTACAATAAAATGGAGAATAGGAATTAATAGATTAGCAAATATTTATAGAATTAATCAAATAGCAGAGCTGTCCAAAAAATTAAATAACTATCTTATACTGCTGTCTGTAAATTGGTCTCTTTTAAAAACTTCTACAATCTAGTACATACATTATAATTTTGTAATAAAACTAGTTCACTATACATTTATAGTATACACTAATAACGTTTTTTTTTAGCTTATACTCCACTAAATGGCCTCATTACAAAAATTAAAATTGTAGCCTCTCTTCACAACAATTGTATTTAAGTTGGATATCGTGACACATTGGTCATTTAAATAACCAATTATGATTATCAGACGTCTAATTAATGCCGTAATATTTCCGCTCTTAAGCTACGACTACACTTTTAAGTACATTATCACTCTTCTCAACGACAGGAACTATAAACAAATATTTATTAAAATATGTTTAAATGTCCAGTTTTTAGCAGGTGTTTTATGTCCCCACTTTTTATCTGTCTCGTTTTCGAGTTTTTTTTTGTTTTTTTTAAATATGACCCGGTCAATTGCCCTACCTTTATAACAGGTGATTTAATGAACATAAATACTTTAAGATTTGTTAAACACTGTCGGATGTAGGAAGCATCCTTCTATTTATTAACTTGGATAAATAATTGCAAGATAAAAAGTTTTTTTTTATATGCATACTACGTTTTTTAAATATTCTGTTATAAATCATAAATTTGAAACCTGTCAAAATAAAGATCGTATATATTGGACATGTCAAAAGAAATAAAATAACTTGCGGATTTTTCCGAACTAACTTTTCATATAGTGAAATATGCGTTATTAAATTTAACTGAAAGATGGCTGAAAGTATTAAAATAATGCATTGTCATCGAGTTCTGAGCTATTATAAAAGTTTCAAATGTCTAGCTACTCGGGAAGTTAGTTAAAAATCGATTGCACGAACAAACAAACAAACAAGAAAACAAGCTAATAAAAACGTAGTAATAAAACCTACAGACAATTCAATGTTTTTGTCGGTTTCACCAACATTTCATCTAATCAATTGTATACATTAATTTATGATCGAATATATTCAATAGAATTGTGAATAAATATAAATAATATTAATTACTGGATGAATTATTTACTACGAAATTTTATGTTTTCTGATTTTAAGAATTCTCATATTCTGTGCTTTATAAAACGTTGAAGGTCTCACACAAGCTAGTGTTTTTTTCGAAAAAAAAAAAGTTTTCACCCTCAGCAAAATAGTAGTCAAGAAAATATATTTTCTTTTACTAAATTTGTCTTTTTAATTAATTGTCTTTTTCAAGGTTATTAATAATTTAACTTAACGTGGTTAAATTAGCCTCAATTAAGCTTCGTTAATTTTTTTAAGTATTAAACTTTTATTTTGAATTTTCCCCTAATGAGTTGTTGACTGCTTTTCCGCAGTTTATCTTAATCGAAACGTTTAAAAATGTCAATTATAACATAAACTAACTCTAATTACCCTTGATAGTTCAGAATTTATATGGAAAATTAATTATTAGAGTTAATGACTTCTGTGACTTTGAGAAATTGTTAAGATAATGAATTTAAATTGTAGATTTAATTTTTTTCCCCAAAAAACATCTATCTACGTTCCAAAACATATTTTGTTCTTTATTTTTATTATAAATTGTAATATAAAATAAAAGAAACATGATAAATGCTTTGAATGAAAAATACATTTTGTGGATGGAATAGAGAAATCGAAAAATTTATGTTTGTTCTATATTTTGGGGTCGCTCTAGTTTTTATAACTAATAATAAATTTAATATTTGTAATGTTATGATTTCAATAATCCTAGTTATAATGTTTGAAAAATGTGTTTCACGACCAACCATTTTGCGCAAACATGATGTCGGACAAATTTAGGCCATACACGTCAAACATCATGTTTGCGCTAACATTTTGACAGTTTATGGAAGCCTTAAGGCTCTACAGCTCTTTGAGGTTTGAAAAATCATTAAATTGAAAATTTGATTGGTTTTAAGCATGATATAAAAAATCTAATCACAGGCTTCATTCCTAATTTTAATTCTGCACAATTTGAGCCCTATTTCAACTTCCTATGATAAATAGTACAGGCGCCATTTCAATACAACGATAATACTCGTTGTTTTGATATCTTGCTTAGAACCAATATAATTTTAATTTTACTGTTTTTCCTAACCTCAAAGGGCGGTAGAGCCTTAAGTGATTGTGAAATCCGACTGTGTGAATGTTTGCAGAATTAGGTTTATAAGTTATCATAGTTTCAAAGTTTAAACGTATTCTCTTTTAATTATCGCTCGTTTAAAAATGGTCTGTTGACTATTAGATTTTCATAACTATATTTGAAACTGATAAGTTTAAATTTTATTAGAATTTAAATGTTTTGTACTTTTTAAATTTTAAGTATATGGTTTTTAATACTATTCTTATACCTTATATATTTTAAGTATTGTCTTTTTAATTTTATTTAAAAATAAATTTTATATTCTATTCCAGGATTTAGTATTTTAAGGTCTGAGAAGCTCTTCCCTAGGGCCAGGTCGAAATATTGTATTCAGGGTTTCTCTTTAAATCTAGTTAAACTCAGACCCTTTTTAACTCCCTTGAGACTTGAGAGCTTTCTTTAGGGCTCATCTAATCCTTCTTACCGCTGACGTTTCCCACCAAGACTTAACTGGACGGACTTGATTTAAATATTCTTATTTTACTGAGGAAGAAGAATTTTAAATTTCTTTCCCTAATAATTATAAACCATTTCCTGTTTTAAAATGTTGCACAGTGACCAATCGCTATAGTTGATATTAAAAAATCTGTCCAAGACAACTCAGACAAACTTTCTCATATACGAGTTCATATTTACTTAGCCCAGTGTTTCCCACTTATTAGTTTTCGTATGTACATTTAATTATTACTGAGCATTTCATCAAAGTATGCCATAAAAATAACTTCTCTCGTGTGGGGAATCGAACCCGGGCTCTCTCCGTCCGTGTTTTAAGCTATTTTCTCCGGAACTAGATTTTTCCCGGGAAAACGGCTTATATCATTAGATTTGTATTTAAATGGGCTATATTTTAAAAATTTTAAATCAAAAGAGTCGGAACCGTTTTCGAGAAATAATTTTTTTTCACGTTTTTTCAGAGTTTTTGGGGGGTAGCGCCCCCCAAATTTGAAACTAAAATTCATTTCTCGATTTCGCCTCGGGGTATGATTTTTCCGAACACGTATGCCAAATTTCGTCGAAGTCGACCCAGTAGTTTAGTCTCCAGGCGTCTGCACAGACGGACATTTTTTTAAAAACCACTTTCTTGGACTCACGGGACCTCAAAACCTGTAAATCCATCAAAATCGAATTTTCGCGCTATCACAATACTTTCTCTTTATATGAGAAAGTAAAAACTGATGAAGTATCTGAAGGTCCGAATTAAAAATTATCTTTTGTTTTTGTTTTTTTTAAACACGACAAAATGATCAATTTTACTTTTTGAGTTTTACTCACTGAATTGAGTTTGGAACTTAAGTTCGTTATTATCAGTGAACTGGTCGTACTTAAGTGCTCTAAACCGGTCTCAAGCATTTTATTTTTCTTTTTACTATAAACTGGTCAGGTTTGCTCTTTGAGTTTTACGCACTGTAAGTTCTACAAATTCAGTTTCGAACTTATTTATTTGCTATTGTAAGTTCATTCAAACATATTAAGTAGTATGCATTATAATGCTGCTATAATAGTGGTATTAATAACAGACTTGTTGGAAGCCTAATTTCTTAATAAAAATTACTCCTGTAGCCATATATCTGTATCTCAGAAGTATATTATTGTAAATCATATTTAAAATTTTACAGAAGAGCAATTGAGGTATTTTCTACTCACGAAAATATGAATCTTAAGCTATATTTTCAACATGCATAACATTTTGGTATTGTTTATATCATTATTACTTATAATGGAGTTATAATCTGCCAGCGTGATGCAGTAGGTACTTGTGGTAATTTCAGCAAAAATTAAATTATTAAAAACAAAACTGACTTATAATAAGTTACCACTGTGGTACAGATTTGTATTAGCATTAAGCTAATTAAACAATAAAAAATATTTTAAAACACAACATACTTAATTATTACATTTATATTTTTTAAATCAAATAATATTTACTTTATGCTAGTAGATAATTCCGATCTCGAATAAAAATATATGCCGGATATATGGCGTGATGTGTGTATTGTCGATGATGGTTGTGTGATCACGTAATTGTCCTCGTACACTATATTCACGATATAATGGCAACACTACACTACTGTTCACTGAACGGCCAACTGACTGTGAATGTGTCATAGACCTCTGGAGATGGGGCAATTTATACTACTGATTGCTACAGGCTTGGGTCTTCCCCCACTCTTAAAGCCGCTCAAGCCAGTTCCTTGCTCTGTGCCATCTTCCTATCTTACCACTTAGCTTCATTATCGCAATAGATACCTATTTATCTTTCAGTGTTCGATTTTTTTTTTTTTTTGGCAACATTTTTACCTGTGTCGTAAAACGAAGCAGGTTGTCTCAATGCGCATAGAATGACTTAAGAAATAAATAATAATTAATATAAAAATACCTTGGTCTTATTTTTAACTTTTTTTTCTTCTTCAACTAAATTGTTTCTATGAACAAAATTTGGGTAAGATTGAAAGAGGAAGAGGTTGAAAATTGGGGTAATAGGTGTGCCCCTACCCCTGTCATTTACAAAGAGTAAAATGTGTCTGATCACAAAAACAATTCTATACAAGGAGGGGTCGATTTGAAGTTCTCTTTGAGTGAACTAAAAGCTGTGGCATTTCTTTTTAGGGTTTGGTTGGTAAAACCAAAAAAAGAAACCCATATAGTTTCGTTCCTGTGTCTGTCTGTCACTCTGTACGGTTCCAATATCTTTTGAACCAAACAAAAGAGATAAAAACATGAAACTTTCCAGTTATAAAAGATCTTTTTGAAGCGCACACAGGAAAAATATAGCGAACTCAAAATTATCAGCTGTTCAAATCCAAAATGGCGGATAATTCACATCGTGCAATTTTTTTTTTTTTTTACAATTTTGAGTGGGGTATCAAATGAAAGATATTGAAGAGTAGATTACAAATATATATGCCACTTAAGGTTAGTGTTTAATTTTCGGCGCCACTTTGTCAAAAAAAAAAAAATCAAAATTTTGCGTGTCCCCCCACCCATAAACCGTACTTCCGCTATTACTAAAAATATAGAAAAATATGCAAAATGTGCGGTCTGCTGGGCCAATGAAAAAATAAGCAACTCGATCTGATTTACTGGAAATCCAAGATGGCGGCTAATTCATGTCACTCGAAAAATAATTTTTTTTTTTAAATTTTGAGTGGGGTATCAAATGAAAGGTATTGAAGAGTAGACTACAAAAATATATAACACTTGTGGGTAATATTTCATTTTCCCCGCCATTTTGTCAAAAAAAATAATATCCCCCCCCCCCTCCCCCCTACTAATTTTTGTTCACAATACCAACGAAACCCTTTTTANAAAAAAAAAAAAAAAAAAAAAAAAAAAAAAAAAAAAAAAAAAAAAAAAAAAAAAAAAAATCAAACATGAACTTATTTTCCCCTATAATAGGAAATTGTACTTTCTGGATACAGAGTACAATTTGAACAAAAAGTAATACTATAAATCTTATTTTAAGAACAAGTAGGAGATTTTATGAAGAGTAACTTTTCTTCGAAAATCGAAATTTTTTGGAGTTTACACGTAAAGGTAACTCCATCCTGTCCACGGATACATACTGTATACATTATACATTTTATACATGTATATAATATATACATACTTTTTTTTAGTCTATGACAAAAAAAGCTAATTCTTTTACATGGTGGATGGATTTAGTAAATCTCAAATCCTGAGTAATCCCTTATCTAATCATTCAAGTAAGTAAGCATTGCTAATCCCACCACTGAAGCAATATTAAGATAAAAAAATAATAGTTTGAAATGAAATTATAGATCCTTATGTAAATACTTATAGATATTATAACTGGAATCATATCAACTAAGATAATCTGCTTAAATTAGGAATCTGAAAAATTGACAAGATAATTATGATTCTGATGGTATTAGGTTTAACCTATATAATTATATGGTATTGCATTTGCAAAGGATTAATTTAGATCTCGTCGGACACCTTTTAGTTACGAACAGATATTTGTAACTACTCAGGCTTTTGTAACTAAGTACATATTATAAAATATCTTATTTCAAAATAAAGAAAAGTATAATCAAACTTAGAGGTGATATTTTGAATCCTCTTTCTCCATTCATACTTATAAGGTGTGCTGTGCAAGTAAATCATATTGATGGTTAATGAATACACTTACTTATATTAACATTAATTTGTTCTTTGTGTGGATCATCTAAATAATTTGAAGTTACTATCTTTCCCCGTAAAACAAATTAATTAATTAATTAAATTTAATTAATTAATTAATAAATTAATTTTTCAATTTAATTATTTTTTTAAAAAAAATGAATGGATTAAATAAATTTAAAAAAATTAAGTATTAAAAATAAAAAAAAAAAATTAATTAATTAATTAATTGGTTGGTATATAAAATCTTTGGAAGGCTATTTAACCCTCTTCTACTTATCCGATCGAGCTGAAACTTGGCACATAGGCTCTCTACCAATACAAAAAAATTGTAACAAATTAATTAATTAATTTTTCAATTTAATTAATTCTTTTTTTATAAAATGAATGGATTAAATAAATTTTAAAAAATAATTAATTAATTAATTAATTGGTTGGTATATAAAATCTTTGGAGGGCTAGTTAACCCACTTCCAGTCATCCAATCGAGCTCAAACTTTGCACATAGACTCTACCAATATAAAAACATTTTAACAAATTAATTAATTAAATAATTTCATTAATTAATTAAATTTAAAAAAAAATATCTTTCTCAAAATGAATGGGATAATTAAATTTAAAAAAGTAATACAATAAATTCTTTATAATAAAAACTTGGTTTTTATGGGCTGGTATTATTATTATTATTAATTTTAGTATACGCCCTATTTTGTTCAATGTATAAGACGTCGAGATGGTTGGTAGAGGTGTAATTGATTAAAGAAAAGAGCATTTCTATCAAATGCAACGTTTCGACTCATAAGTAGAGTCATCCTCGGTCATTTATATTTGATCGGTTCGTTATGTTGGTGATTAATATTAACTGCCTCCATAAGAGAGTATCTAGATTTGAGAATTATAAAAAGAAGTACATTTTACAATGTATATAAAATTCAACACTTAACATAAACAATGCTGACAAAACAACCAAAATAAAATGTATAATGTAATGAAAATGTTTGAAAAATGGTACTTTAGTATTTTATTTCTAAAATTCTCATATCACGGCAGGTATATGTATTCTCTTATAGAGGCAGATCAAATCACCAACATAACTCTACTTATAAGTCAAAACGTTGCAACACAATGGAATGTTCTTTTCTTTAATTAACTACACATTTCCAGCCATCTCGACTAGAGTTATTTCTAATCAAATTTAGTTATAGTCAAATAAAATATCTCTACTTTCTAACTTTTTTTACTTTTAGCTTTTCTATTTATATACTATATTACTTTTTACTATTTATATAAAGAAAAAGTTTTTTGAAGGATTTATACTTTTTATGGTCTTATTTAGATTTAAAAATTTCTGTAGGTTCTTGTCTGTGCGCAGACTGGTGGAACATAAACTACTGAAAATTTTACAATATGCCAAATTTGTGTCTGGTAGCCAAGAGAAGGTCTTTTGTTAGTTTTTACTTTCTTAACATATTGATTGCTATCTTGCATACGCGATAATTATTACTCATATTTTGAAATCCCATATTGACTCTGGTTTATACTCATAAGACCTGACCATTTTCCATTGTATGATGCAATATAGCTATATCAAACACTAATTAGCAATATATATATATATATATA
>KZ651475.1:382572-399750 GCA_001010745.2 Gerris buenoi | reverse complement strand
TATACTTTATTTATTATTAAAAGTGTTCCATTGAACCCGTTTATTAAGTGGTCACGTTTATTACTATGAAACCTCAATACGAAATTAAGTATAATCAATATTTAAAAAAAAAATGAAATAATGAAATAAAAATATATTTGATTTACTTTATGAACTGATTTAGTTAAGAATAAAATATTAACCTTGTTTATTATTTATATCTAAATGTTTTGTGTTAAATAGTATTAATATTCTTTTTTAGGGTTTCGTTGGTTAAATCCAAAAAAGTTCCCATATACTTTCGTTCCTATTGTAACTGTTTGTTTGCCACTCTGTACGGCTCCAATAACTTTTGAGACAAAAGAGATAACAACACGACACTTTGCAGTATTAAATATAGTTTTGACTCGCTCATAGGAAAAATATAGTGAACTCAACATTATCACCTGTTCAATTTCAAAATGGCGGATAGTTCATGTCTCGAGAATTTGTTTATTTTAAATTGTGAGTGGAGTATCAAATAGAAGGCATTGAAGAGTGAATTGAAAAAATATATACCTATGCTAAGAACTTTAATGGCAGCTAAAGATTTTATTAATCATAATATACACACATAATCTAGGTTTAGATGTTTTACTCTGTTAAGATAAAATGATTATTAACAAATCATTTTGGATTTAATATTTGTTACATTAAATTTTATAAAGAGATTATAACAATGGGAAGAATAATGATTATGTCATCAGTTGAAGTTCTTCATTTCGTTAATTATCCACTTGATAATGATATCGTTTAGATTGCATGAGTTTTTATGACATTGTTAACTCATTTTAAGATAACACACTTTAATATCATTAAGAGATTTCGTGAACATACTTTTCTTTACGACCTTCAATTAATCATATTTTTAATTAATTATAATATAGTTATCTTTATTAACGTTATAGTTGGATTGCACTTTATTAATATAAGAAAAGTGAAAGTACCTATAAGAATTCAAATTTAATTTTATTGGCTTGGCCTGCTATAATCGTATATTTAGGCTTAATCCTAGTTCTCCCTGTCTTCATCTTTCCGTTATCTCTCTCTCGATAGGCCCGAGATCTCTCCGATAGGCCCCCACACACAGTCAAAATGTTTGCGCTAACATTTTGAACCATGTATGGGGCTGTTTGATGTTTGCGCAAACATGATGTCTGATGTATATTTCCTAAATTTACCCGACATCAGGTTTGTACAAAATTTTTGATGTACAACGGAGAAAGTTTGTCTGAGGTGTCTCAAACCGATTTTTTAATTTGAAGATTAAATTTAATTTGGCTGCATAAAATGTTGTTAAAAAAAATCTATTGACTTTTAGGTGCAATATCACGAAAGAAATGTAATTTATATAACAGTACATTATACTATCTCGTGGCATTCTTCTACTCGGCAACTAATTTATATGCAATATACATTTGATTTTTTTTTTTTTTTTTCATTTTCTGTCCTTTTTGTAAATCCTCGGAGAAAAATACTGTCAATAGACCAGGAGATGGTGTGCAAAAAAGTGTCTGACTAACATCAAGCTAGAATTTTGTGGATAAGAAAATGTTTTGGTGCCTTTTAAGAATATGTGGTCGGTTAAATTCGTCTGCGGGACATAGCTTAGCAATAGGCATTTAAAAAAACAAACCGGTGGAGAGCGGCCATATGTCCCGCCATTATTGGTGGACAATGCGATTTTCATGATCCTCAGTACTAACTTAGCTAGAAGACCAAACATCACGTTGATGGTAGGCGGTCACATAACATGAGAGCTCTTTTATTTGGAGTTGTATTTGACTAACTAACGTATTGAGTGATGAACTATTATTAACTTGATTTTTTGGTCTACTATCTAATTTCGTACTCAGGATCATGAAAATCGTATTCTCCACCAAAAAGGGTGGGACATGGCCGCTCTCCACTGGTTTTTTTTTTCAAATGCCTATTGCCAAGCTATGTCCCACAGACGAACTTAGCCGACCACATATTCTTAAAAGGTACTAAAATATTTACTTGTACACGAAATTCTAGCTTGATGTTAGTCAGACACTTTTGTGCACGCTATCTCCTGGACTACAAAATCTCTACTATATTTAGAATACTATATTTATTTTATAAACAATAAAGGGAGATATGAAGTCAAATACATTAGATTTAATATGGCAAAGTGTCTGAGTCTGGACATTCCAATATTTTGCAGTAAAAAAAATAAATAAATGGAATGAAATGAAAAGGCGTGGCGGACAAATATTTATGTCATGATAAAAATATTTCCTAGGCACCCGTTCTATCTTCTATTCGTAAACGGCCCTTGTTCTTAGCCTTAATTTATATATTTTAATTTGTACTCATTTTATCTCAGGGATCTAAAATTGCCAATTTAAATATGGGTGGCTCGCATATATGTCTTGTTTTTTTTTATCATATTATTTATGATATTACTAGCTGGTCTCGGTCTAGCCGGCTTCACCCATGAAATAATTCATAATATGAATTGGGTAACAGAGAAAAACCCATGCTTTTTATAATTTCGGTCTAGGGCACTACTTTTATAGCTCACGGTACATTATAAAAAAAATAGCTCATAGCCGCGGCATACACCTACACTTTATGCAAGGCCGCTCAAAGCTATCCTGGATCCAATGTCGTTATAGGTCTACTGCGGGTCCCCCATTTACTAGGGGGTCCAGGGGCCCTCCACCGTAAAATTTTTGAAAATTACTTTTCTGGGAGTCACTTTTTACGCAATTTGTCTTTATACCATGATAAACAGCATAAAAAGTTAGTTAATACTGGATACTAGGCACTTATTATTTAACTTAGACGTTATTTATTTCAATACTTTTTCTGTATCTTCATCAGACTAAACATGATTAAATAACATTTTTAGTTAAGGTCTACAATTTTTGTTAATTTTCTATTTAGTTATTTTTATTATTTAACTTAAATTAATAGAAGTGTAGGTGCCAAACCTGGGTTGGGGTTAAGCGGCGTTTACGATCAACTTGGTTGTCAACCTTGTTGTCAATATGCCAAGTTGAAGTCAATGTTTATATCGTCTGTGGATAGGTTGGAGTTTGAAATTTGATGTTGTTCCACAGGTTGGAGTAAAATAAAAAGAAAAAAAAAATCATTAGGGACGAGCCTCTTCTTAATATAATTCATGATAATAATGAGGTATAACAATTCTTCAGTCATTTTAAACCCTAAATTCTCACCCAAAAAACTTAAAGAAACTGTAGATTGTGTAGATAACTTTGTAAAAATTTCTGAGTTAAATGTTGTGAACTTGAATGTCAACTTGGTTGACAACCGCAAGTTGATCGTCTAAAAGCCGCTTTAGGAGTGGGCGTGCTTTATGATGTGAAGCGTCATTTTACCTGATAAAGACATACTCTCATAAATAATATAGTTCCATTAGGAAAAATAAAACTATTCCGTTTTAAACTATTGTACTTATACACGCAGGCATTATATTCTTCTGATGAGTTTGGATTTTATTATTTTTTATTCTAAATCCCGCGGCACACCTGGCCGGACTCGCGGCCTACAGTTTGGGAAACCCTGGTCTATAGCGCACATGGAAAAAAACTAGCAGAGCCGGATTCTTGGAGGTGGAATGGCGGCCACATTAAGTAAAATAGTTTATATAAGTTATTATATCTATTCGAAGACCAAAACATTTATATTTATTGGAATACATGTGGTTGCCTTAGCACCAACAAATCATTTGAAGGTTAGTCGTCGCCGTGGTCGGGACGCTACTTCATTTTGTAATGTAAATGATATACATATGTATTTATAAGTATGACTCTGTATTTATATGATATCTATACATATATTTGAGGTCAATTTATGTACTAAACATTAATACCATCTTAATAGGCTATTCTAGCTATGTGAATGTACATAATACATGCACACGTAATTTATAATGTACTAATGAAAAGAAATAAAAGCTAGATTCTGTTATATAAGATCTTTTGTAGTTCATTATTCAAATGAATATAGTTATAGAGTTGATTTAACCAACTTTAGTTCAATATTAAAGACAATAGCGTTGATTTAACTAACATGTTTTCAATCACAACTGTATAGAAAATTAATGAATAACTAAGTTATTATCAAGTATGATTAAGATAATATTTTCTCCAGCCTTTGTTTAATTGTTCTCCTCGCGATGAATCACAGTCTCTACTCATTAGTGGAATTGGTTTCGATTTATCTACGGGGTTTATCAGTTTACAATGTCTAAACAAACAATGAAGTGATAAGTTGACTGGGTTTCTTCTTAGATACCCCATTTTTTGTTTTCCTGTTTGGTCGTCGATTGTTGTACATTTGGTTCAATTGATAAGATTTATCTAAAAAGCATTTTTTTAATTCGATTATTGCATTATGCAATAAAATCAAAGTTCATGATAAGCTCACCACACGGGAGAATAGAGAAAATCATATTTTATAACTATACATTTTTTTAATTCATTGTTACTAACCCTGAGCAGTATCTTAATAATTCTTTCAATGTTATAGAAGTGGAATTTTACGAACTTTTACTCTTTAACTTAACTACTGAAGAAGACAAGACTACAAGACCCTAATAAAATAAAATTATCATGCTTTTAAAGAAACTATGTTTTCATAAAACTAATATTAGAAAATTGCATCTTCAACATTTTTTTTCTTAAAATTAAATGAGCGTTATAATAAACTTATTGATAAGGAATTCAATTTTTGTGGTCTGATTGTCTATATCTCCAAAACGAATCATCCTTTTTAATATCTGGCATTATAATTATTAACGACAATAATTATTCATAATGCAGTTTTAAAGTGGAAGATGGAATCGGAGTGCAAGCAATGGGCTACATTGTTGTTAGTCGAGGAAAGAAGATTGCCGTCTCATATCGGAAATGGCTATCTACAGAGCCACATTATACTGCTATATCAACTAGGCGACATGTCATAACTATAGCTTAACAAATTCTAATATACAGCATGGGAGAGTTACGTGTAACTTTATAGTCCAGGAGATAGCGTGTAAATAACTAAGTGTCTGACTAACATCAAGCTAGAATTTTGTGTAAAATTTAATCTTTGTGTCTTTTCAAGAATATGTGCTCCGCTAAGTTAGTCTGCGGGACATAGCTTGGCAATAGGTATTTGAAAAAAAACATACCGGTGGAGAGCGGCCTTGTCCCACTAATTATGGTGGACAATGTGGTTTTCATGATCCCAAGAAAAATTAGTCAGTAAACCGAAAACCAAGTTTGTCCCTTGAAGTCCCCCTCCCTGTTTTTGTTGACTTAAAGTTCAAATTTTATCAAGTTTAGGGCTCTCTAGACGGCAAACTAACGATCGGAGCGAAAAATTTCCAAGAGTAAAAAAGTCTTATTTTNAAAGTAATGAGGAGTACAACAGAGTGTGCTAATTATAACCAACGTTTCACGGAAGTGAAAGAAATATACCTAGTTGTTTAGAAAAGAAGTTTGTGAGCATACTTAAGAAAAAGAAATTGGACGCAGAAAGTTAAAAGTAATGAGGAGTACAACAGAGTGTGCTAATTATAACCAACGTTTCACGGAAGTGAAAGAAATATACCTAGTTGTTTAGAAAAGAAGTTTGTGAGCATACTTAAGAAAAAGAAATTGGACGCAGAAAGTTAAAAGTAATGAGGAGTACAACAGAGTGTGCTAATTATAACCAACGTTTCACGGAAGTGAAAGAAATATACCTAGTTGTTTAGAAAAGAAGTTTGTGAGCATACTTAAGAAAAAGAAATTGGACGCAGAAAGTTAAAAGTAATGAGGAGTACAACAGAGTGTGCTAATTATAACCAACGTTTCACGGAAGTGAAAGAAATATACCTAGTTGTTTAGAAAAGAAGTTTGTGAGCATACTTAAGAAAAAGAAATTGGACGCAGAAAGTTAAAAGTAATGAGGAGTACAACAGAGTGTGCTAATTATAACCAACGTTTCACGGAAGTGAAAGAAATATACCTAGTTGTTTAGAAAAGAAGTTTGTGAGCATACTTAAGAAAAAGAAATTGGACGCAGAAAGTTAAAAGTAATGAGGAGTACAACAGAGTGTGCTAATTATAACCAACGTTTCACGGAAGTGAAAGAAATATACCTAGTTGTTTAGAAAAGAAGTTTGTGAGCATACTTAAGAAAAAGAAATTGGACGCAGAAAGTTAAAAGTAATGAGGAGTACAACAGAGTGTGCTAATTATAACCAACGTTTCACGGAAGTGAAAGAAATATACCTAGTTGTTTAGAAAAGAAGTTTGTGAGCATACTTAAGAAAAAGAAATTGGACGCAGAAAGTTAAAAGTAATGAGGAGTACAACAGAGTGTGCTAATTATAACCAACGTTTCACGGAAGTGAAAGAAATATACCTAGTTGTTTAGAAAAGAAGTTTGTGAGCATACTTAAGAAAAAGAAATTGGACGCAGAAAGTTAAAAGTAATGAGGAGTACAACAGAGTGTGCTAATTATAACCAACGTTTCACGGAAGTGAAAGAAATATACCTAGTTGTTTAGAAAAGAAGTTTGTGAGCATACTTAAGAAAAAGAAATTGGACGCAGAAAGTTAAAAGTAATGAGGAGTACAACAGAGTGTGCTAATTATAACCAACGTTTCACGGAAGTGAAAGAAATATACCTAGTTGTTTAGAAAAGAAGTTTGTGAGCATACTTAAGAAAAAGAAATTGGACGCAGAAAGTTAAAAGTAATGAGGAGTACAACAGAGTGTGCTAATTATAACCAACGTTTCACGGAAGTGAAAGAAATATACCTAGTTGTTTAGAAAAGAAGTTTGTGAGCATACTTAAGAAAAAGAAATTGGACGCAGAAAGTTAAAAGTAATGAGGAGTACAACAGAGTGTGCTAATTATAACCAACGTTTCACGGAAGTGAAAGAAATATACCTAGTTGTTTAGAAAAGAAGTTTGTGAGCATACTTAAGAAAAAGAAATTGGACGCAGAAAGTTAAAAGTAATGAGGAGTACAACAGAGTGTGCTAATTATAACCAACGTTTCACGGAAGTGAAAGAAATATACCTAGTTGTTTAGAAAAGAAGTTTGTGAGCATACTTAAGAAAAAGAAATTGGACGCAGAAAGTTAAAAGTAATGAGGAGTACAACAGAGTGTGCTAATTATAACCAACGTTTCACGGAAGTGAAAGAAATATACCTAGTTGTTTAGAAAAGAAGTTTGTGAGCATACTTAAGAAAAAGAAATTGGACGCAGAAAGTTAAAAGTAATGAGGAGTACAACAGAGTGTGCTAATTATAACCAACGTTTCACGGAAGTGAAAGAAATATACCTAGTTGTTTAGAAAAGAAGTTTGTGAGCATACTTAAGAAAAAGAAATTGGACGCAGAAAGTTAAAAGTAATGAGGAGTACAACAGAGTGTGCTAATTATAACCAACGTTTCACGGAAGTGAAAGAAATATACCTAGTTGTTTAGAAAAGAAGTTTGTGAGCATACTTAAGAAAAAGAAATTGGACGCAGAAAGTTAAAAGTAATGAGGAGTACAACAGAGTGTGCTAATTATAACCAACGTTTCACGGAAGTGAAAGAAATATACCTAGTTGTTTAGAAAAGAAGTTTGTGAGCATACTTAAGAAAAAGAAATTGGACGCAGAAAGTTAAAAGTAATGAGGAGTACAACAGAGTGTGCTAATTATAACCAACGTTTCACGGAAGTGAAAGAAATATACCTAGTTGTTTAGAAAAGAAGTTTGTGAGCATACTTAAGAAAAAGAAATTGGACGCAGAAAGTTAAAAGTAATGAGGAGTACAACAGAGTGTGCTAATTATAACCAACGTTTCACGGAAGTGAAAGAAATATACCTAGTTGTTTAGAAAAGAAGTTTGTGAGCATACTTAAGAAAAAGAAATTGGACGCAGAAAGTTAAAAGTAATGAGGAGTACAACAGAGTGTGCTAATTATAACCAACGTTTCACGGAAGTGAAAGAAATATACCTAGTTGTTTAGAAAAGAAGTTTGTGAGCATACTTAAGAAAAAGAAATTGGACGCAGAAAGTTAAAAGTAATGAGGAGTACAACAGAGTGTGCTAATTATAACCAACGTTTCACGGAAGTGAAAGAAATATACCTAGTTGTTTAGAAAAGAAGTTTGTGAGCATACTTAAGAAAAAGAAATTGGACGCAGAAAGTTAAAAGTAATGAGGAGTACAACAGAGTGTGCTAATTATAACCAACGTTTCACGGAAGTGAAAGAAATATACCTAGTTGTTTAGAAAAGAAGTTTGTGAGCATACTTAAGAAAAAGAAATTGGACGCAGAAAGTTAAAAGTAATGAGGAGTACAACAGAGTGTGCTAATTATAACCAACGTTTCACGGAAGTGAAAGAAATATACCTAGTTGTTTAGAAAAGAAGTTTGTGAGCATACTTAAGAAAAAGAAATTGGACGCAGAAAGTTAAAAGTAATGAGGAGTACAACAGAGTGTGCTAATTATAACCAACGTTTCACGGAAGTGAAAGAAATATACCTAGTTGTTTAGAAAAGAAGTTTGTGAGCATACTTAAGAAAAAGAAATTGGACGCAGAAAGTTAAAAGTAATGAGGAGTACAACAGAGTGTGCTAATTATAACCAACGTTTCACGGAAGTGAAAGAAATATACCTAGTTGTTTAGAAAAGAAGTTTGTGAGCATACTTAAGAAAAAGAAATTGGACGCAGAAAGTTAAAAGTAATGAGGAGTACAACAGAGTGTGCTAATTATAACCAACGTTTCACGGAAGTGAAAGAAATATACCTAGTTGTTTAGAAAAGAAGTTTGTGAGCATACTTAAGAAAAAGAAATTGGACGCAGAAAGTTAAAAGTAATGAGGAGTACAACAGAGTGTGCTAATTATAACCAACGTTTCACGGAAGTGAAAGAAATATACCTAGTTGTTTAGAAAAGAAGTTTGTGAGCATACTTAAGAAAAAGAAATTGGACGCAGAAAGTTAAAAGTAATGAGGAGTACAACAGAGTGTGCTAATTATAACCAACGTTTCACGGAAGTGAAAGAAATATACCTAGTTGTTTAGAAAAGAAGTTTGTGAGCATACTTAAGAAAAAGAAATTGGACGCAGAAAGTTAAAAGTAATGAGGAGTACAACAGAGTGTGCTAATTATAACCAACGTTTCACGGAAGTGAAAGAAATATACCTAGTTGTTTAGAAAAGAAGTTTGTGAGCATACTTAAGAAAAAGAAATTGGACGCAGAAAGTTAAAAGTAATGAGGAGTACAACAGAGTGTGCTAATTATAACCAACGTTTCACGGAAGTGAAAGAAATATACCTAGTTGTTTAGAAAAGAAGTTTGTGAGCATACTTAAGAAAAAGAAATTGGACGCAGAAAGTTAAAAGTAATGAGGAGTACAACAGAGTGTGCTAATTATAACCAACGTTTCACGGAAGTGAAAGAAATATACCTAGTTGTTTAGAAAAGAAGTTTGTGAGCATACTTAAGAAAAAGAAATTGGACGCAGAAAGTTAAAAGTAATATGGAATACAACAGTGGGCTAATAATTATAACCTAGACCTTTCTAATTTAATCAAAATCATAAGTTTAGTTTAAAGTATTGGTGGTTCGCAAAAATTTAAAAACGACAAACTGACACCAGAAAGGTCCAAAAAGAATAGGCTATGAGGAAGCTATATGCCCATTAGCAGATTGGTTTTACTATGTGTCAATAAACCATATAAAGGTTTAATTTTAATTATGTCATTTTTCTTTTGTTTCAGGTTAGTGGTGCTTATACAAGTTATTACTGAGTACCCATAGTTCTAAGGTATTTATGAAATTTTTATTTTTTCAACACTTTGAAGAATAAAATATTCCAAAAATTAACAAATATCTGTTACAACAGTTTTTGTACAATAGTTTTATTTTTACTTTCAATATTTCTCAATCTTTCACTAATTTGTCGTCAAGTAAAAGTCAGCAGTTCGCATAGAAGTTTGTATTTTCCTTTGCACCTGGATCACTCTAGACATTTTAGAGCCTGAGCGAATATTCTATTATTATCGCTTTAAAAAAAAAAAACAAAAAAAAACTATTTTTTTTAGAAAGCTCAAATATTTTGTGATTCCGGTTTTAATTAACACCAACTTCTTAATAGGCAACTGTATATTTGCAGTAAATAAACATAATTTACATTTTAGTCTTGGCCTGAATAAGGGGTAACTACACTCTTCGAAAACTTAATATAGATTACTCACAATACTATAAAGCCAAGTAAATAATTACAGTAACAGAGTAAACAAATATGAGGTTAACATAAAAAATTAAACAATTACTTCCATTTAATAGCAAAAATTAAATTAATAATTAAAAATCATTTTGCCTTGGAACAGACGTTCCAGAAAAGGGGCCTGTTTAGGAACGCAGCAGCGTTCCGTCCCACTAAGTCAGAAAGTCAAAATTTCACAAAAGCTGCCAGAGTATATTGTAGGTGACAAACTAGGGGGTTTGAGGGTCTGCAGCGTGAAATACGTACAAGCTATCTAAATCATTTTTCAATATCTTTGAAGGCCGTGTCCTGTAGATCAAAAATAAAAAAGAGGTCAAAATCGGTCAAGTAGAAGTAGAGAAAAATAGGTTTGAAATTGGTAGTTTTGTACTTCTTATTCTTCCTTCATTTTACGTTCACGCACCTATAGCCTAAGGCCTAAACTACTAAACCGATTTTAATGAATGAAGGCTTTTTGGATTCGTCTAACTAATTCGTAAAAAGACACCCCGCCAAGTCAGTGGTCCAATCAACTGGTGGTTGTGACTTCTGTCCCGCCAAGTAATGTTGAATGTTGGCACTTTCTCCTGACTTAACACTATCAACTTAGATACTTATCAGCTTCTTCTCCTTGGCGGTGTGCCTGCAGTACTGCCTAAGTTAACTGGTTGTATTCCACGCATCCTCTTCAAAGAAAGTAGTAATTGTATGGGGTCATTCCTTGAAAGCTTAATTTGTATATGACTTATTTCTATTTTATTTGCTTTTTGATAGTGGGAAAGATTTACAGCAATGATCATTGTGGCACCGAGAAGAGCCTTCAACAATACTGTTAAAAGGCTTTTTTCTCCAAGTGCCAACATCACTTGGTGGGACAGAAAGTTGATTTCACAACTTTTTTGGACCTCAGGTGGGGTGATTTTTTTCCACACAAGTGGTTTTTGGTCAGATTAAGAATATGCTCTCTTAGTTTCTTATCATAGTAGTAGTATAAGCCATGTTCCGCCACATTTTCGTTTTGGCCCTTTTAGACGCAATTATTGGAAATTTGCATTGGCTACTTACTACCCATAACAATTTGCCAGAAATTGATGTGTAGTGGAATATGGTTTATTTGATTGTTTTGCCTATTTTGCCTCATAAGAGGCGTTTCTGAGCCGAGAGCCAAGATAGAAAACTTTATTCACAATCTCCCTCAAGTTTCGCTACATTTTTGGCAATTTCTGTAATCAATTTTGTTTCCGTAAAAGGGAAGTCACTAAATTTTTAATTAGCTATACATTTGAAGCATTGTCGCTCAAAAACTCGCATGAATCAAATTATTTATAAAAAGAATATAGTCCATTTGTATGCGAAATTAAAAATATAAGAAGATCTTGTGATTGGGATATTGAATGAAAATAAATAACCCCTCCTAAATAAAAAAAAAAATTATAGATGAAGGTGATCCCTTGAATTATTCAGTAATGATGTATAAATGGGTCCTTAGGGATTTAAAAAACACATACTCTTCTACGTCATCTGGCTATATTTCGACTCCAACCTTGAGTCATTTTCAAGCATCAAATGACCGAAAAATCTGTAATTATTTATTTAAAAAAATGATGATTTTGCATAGCAAAAGACTAAAGTTCACAACTCAATAGGATGCTTGAACATGACTCAAGGTTGGAGTCGAAATATAGCCAGATGAGGTAGAAGAGTATGTGTTTTTTAAATCCCTAAGGACCCATTTATACATTATTACCAAAAAAAAAGTTTTCATATAAACGATGTGTGATCTTATTGTTTAAAAGCCCAGCTAATAATGTCTTAGTTTAGTTATGTAGTAACGTGACATAAGAAAAATATTGATTTTAGATAATTAGTTAATGATATATAATTAAGACTAAAATGTAACATTTATAAATGTGATATACTATTTTTATTCAATTAAGTTTATTATAAATCTCCTACAGTAAAAGAGAGTTAAAAAACATTTATTGGAAAAATAATTATCTGATGTATTTAACCATGAAAAGATAATTTAAAACTTTTAATGAGTTTTACAGGCAAGAAGTTTATACGTTTATTGAAAACAGAAATGGGGGAAAATAAAGTTTATTTTATTTTTAATTGATAAAAAACTTTAAATAACAATTATTGTTAACTTATCAGACTCAAGGGATACATTTAAATTTAAAAAGACATTCGTTCAAAAAGGACGATTCCAATATTTATAATAATAATTGGTAGTAGTTAAAAATAAAACGAAATCTATTTAAAATAATAATAATTCTATCTATCTATATTATTAAAAAAGTTTTGTAAACAAACAAGTTCAGTGAGAAGGAAATATAATTAACTGTTTGAAAGAGTGCGATAGAGATAAGAGGGGTTATGGGGAGGTTCTCGGGGGGAGAAAGGGGAGGTTCTCATAGTAAATTCCGCTCAAGAATAACACGGGCACCTGTCATTCCTGGGACAATAAACAAAACACGGGACGGTGTAATAAAGAAAGCGCATTGTTCGTTTACATGCCTTAATCAAAATGTGACAGCTTTCAATTCACAACAAATCAAAACTGTTTTAATAAGTTGACGAGCGAAGCGAGTATGGGGCCGGAGCCCCCTAGTACCTTATTAATTAAAAAAAAAACAATTGAGTTGAACCTTAAAAAAAAGAAAGGTTTTGTTTGTTTTTAAAAAAAAGCTTTAAGCATTTTCATTTATTATTAGTAATTAGGGTCATATAGATTTTTGATAAAACTTTTATTTTAGTTGGATAGTGGATTAGACTAATGTGTACACAATTTCTGTCAGTGAGAGACACCAAGGGATGTGCCACGCAAATGCGACACATAGGAACTGTTCCAACATCAGACAAGACGTCAAAAAGATGTTGGCTCGACATTACGCCATGTCCTGCATCGTTTTGTCGCGTCTGACTCATCACTAACACAAATTGTTTACCTTATTGCAGTGTGCAAAATCACTGTATCACAATGTTGATGTGTTTCGCCAGCCAAGAAAAAATGGCGATGTGAGAGCATGCTCGTATCTGATAAGCCCTATATCTGATCTTCATGATTATAGGGGCAGAGTTGGGTGGGCATCGTCGGGCCCCTGAGGAATTGGACGCGACGAAACGATGCAGAACATGGCGTAATGCCGAGCCGAGATCTCTTTGACGTAATGTCTGATGTTGGCATAGTTCCTATGTGTCGCGCTTGCGTGGTACATCCCTTGGTGTCTCTCACTATCACAAATGGTGTACCTTATTGCAGTGTGCAAAACCACGAAATCTTATTACTGATGACTAATTTGTACCACACATATTTGTAAAGTTAAATAAAATAAGCGTTTTAAAAATAATAATATTTATTGAAACTATACATTCCGTTGCCCCGTTGCCTCAAGCGTGAGCTTCTGATACAATACTAAAAATATGTGTATCTTGTTACATAATCTAATACATTATTAAATAAATATTTAAATGCAGTCGTGCTCCTATATCCGTGGTATTATGATCTCCCCCTATGATAAAAACGAACATCTTAATTATCTGAGTGGATGTACATAAGTTAGTGATATAACAGTTGTACGTCTCATAGTTGAGACTTGATCATTAATTAACATAATGTCGAACTGTAATAAGACATAGTGTTGTGAAATAGAACAAATTACATAACATATAATTAATCTAATTTTGCAGAAACAAGGTCAGGAGCAGTAAATCTTGAAGGCTTAGTCTAGTTCTTTGTTTAGAACATTGATATTAGTAATATGAAGCTTTCTCTGCGATTTTAGTTCATCATAAGCCTGCTAAAGAGGTAACACTGCTTCAGTTAAGGATCGGAGTCTTTAATGCAGCACATGTAAGGATCGCATTCTTATAATCTAATCTTTGATATTTTGAATCATGGAAATAATTTAGCTTACTTTTAGGTTTCTGTACAAAGTACAAAAAGAAACCTTATATGACGCATCTGTCTGTCTGTCCGTCTGTCCGTTGGCTTGTTTCAATTCATAAACTACTATAGCTAGAAACATAAAATTTGGCACACAGGTGCATCTCGGCGTTTGAGACAACTGGACACATTTTGAAGTTTCTACACTTAATATTTCCAAGATGGCGGCCCGGCCAATATGGCGGGAGACTAAAAAAAGTTTTTAGTCACCATGACATGTTATACATCAATTTAAAGATCTTGAAGTGTAGAAAAAGAATATGCAACTATTATACACCTGATAATTTTAACTAGATTGTACAGAAACCGGCGATTATCGCCTCACATACTTACGTGAAGCGCGCCTTACTTGTTTCTTATGGAAACTTATAATGCTTCAACAAATTCTTACTCGACTTCCGTCGACGTCTATTTTAAAATAATTTTCGTAATATTGCTTCCGAACTTATCGAAGTTAACGGAAGCAATGTGCTCGTTCTGAAGAATAAAAATATTTTGTGTCAATGATTTCAAAAAGACTGAAATCTGTTTTAGACATCAGGGGATATTTTTGGTTCCGTGTCTGTTTCTCTGCCTCTCAATATTTGCGAACCAAACATACATATGTTTGAAATTACTCGTCCGATTTAAATGAGAATTGTATGGTAGGTCATCATTAGCCCATTGTTAGTCCTATATAACTTTTAACCTTCTGCGCCCAATTTTTTCTCTTTCAAATGCACACAAACATGTATTTATTTACGCCTATATCTTCAAAAATACTTGTATGATTTTTATGAAATTTAGATGGTTTGTTAAAAGTAGCCCGAAGGTAACCCCAAATTAATTTCAACCGCCAACGCTCTTTAAATTTTGCTAAATACATATTTTAATTTACGTAAAAATCAAAACAATATTGACGAGTTCAAAAAACGAGAGGAGAGTGAAATAAATTTTACAATAATAGGTTTTTAAAGCATACAATCATTAAAGTACCTTTAAAAAATAGGACACGAGAAAGCTACGTATACCATATTAATTGGCAGACTATTCTTATTACCTATATGGGGCGCAACTTTACATGCATACGATGAAAATATTATAATTTTTAGGCTAAATAGTAAATTATAAATATTAAGTAGTGTGTGGAATCATAGCATTGTATAAAAGTATTTTATAAAACCAGAAATATATTATACATCACAGTACGGTAATCAAATAACTAAATTAAATACTTTTAATTGTAATATCAATATTATAACTGATAGATGCATTATTTAAGATAACGTAGTTTTCTTTTCATAAACAAAAGAGTTATTTTAAATAATTACGTGTTAAAAGAAGTCAAAGAATTGCAGTGACGAACTGATAAACTCAAACAAAAGGAGCAAACGTGAGAAAATAATAGATATTCAGAGAGTAAATAAAAGTAAATACTATGGTGACAACCTTGAAACATGAAACTACATCACGTCACAACCCATAGTAAATATATGTACCAAGTTAGACGCTAACACAGAATAATCACATATTAAACAAACAATATTCTCTTTCAAATAAAACCACAGGCTTTTACTATAATTTATGATTCGACGATTTACGCACTTCGAAAAAATTAGTGACGCACTTATGAATTTTTTCAAGGCATTTCGACTTTCTCATTATTGTTAACTGGTATTACTTTATACTTGAAATTGACCCATGCTAGTCTTTATATATTAGCCTCTTTTGAAGCTTTAATTTTGACTGGAGGCGTCCTTAATATATTTAACGATATGATAATTTTAGTGAAATTGATTTAAAAATAAATAAAACATCGTGTACAGAGTTCACGATAAAAAGTGGTTATTTATTTATTTCAATTTTTCATTGAAAGGCGATTATCATGGTCAAATCACACACAAATAAAAAGGCAAGATATTTTCAGACGCTATAACCTTCTTAAACGCTTAATCAACACACTCCAAAATCACACTAAACAACAAATTACTTATCTACAAGACCATAATAAAACATGGGCTTATGGCATAGAACTCCGGGGCTGCGCCAAGCGTTCCAATTCCTGTCGTAGGCAGCATGCACCTCACAAGTCTAAGATTTTTAAACAAATTACTAATGCTCTTATTTACGTGACAAACCATAACCTCTATACTGATTTCCAAGATCCTTTTGTTCGCGATTTCGCAGTTTCCCGATACAAATCCTTCCATAGTTCCTTTTCCAATCATCCTAATTCTTTTAGACGATAATCTATTTTCCCACCACACCCCGGGCAATCCTCCATGACGCCTTAAGTGGCCAAGAGACTTATGCTAATAGAGTAGTTGAAATGTGACATATTTATCTATGTGTATGTATCAATTAATTAATTATGTTTGTTTACTTTTCTGTTTCATCTAATTATCTAATTGAACACACCAGTAAGTTCTGTAACTGGACAGAATCTTACATGTAGTCAATTCATGCTACAAATCAATCATTTATTATTGCTGTATTGTATTATAATGTTGCAAAAACGACATTTAATATTAAAACCAAATCAATAATGTGGCAATTATTATATTTTCAAAGCACTTAATGCCAAAATGGTACCACATTTTTAAACTAGTCGA
The DNA here is from genome assembly GCA_001010745.2 of Gerris buenoi. Classification (NCBI taxonomy): domain Eukaryota; kingdom Metazoa; phylum Arthropoda; class Insecta; order Hemiptera; family Gerridae; genus Gerris; species Gerris buenoi. The sequence continues at coordinate 382,945 of KZ651475.1, read as the reverse complement.
AATAAGAGAAGTTGCCAGATTGTCTACAATAGAGTCATAAATTAAGGAATTGGGATTTTGGAAATGTACCAGCAAGTTTACTAATAATTTAAGGCACATGCAACTCTTTCAAATAATAATTATACTATTTTTTAAATTTTAACAAACAACTCTTGAGTTGAAAATAAGTGCTTATAATTCTTGTTTTTGTTTTGTTCAATGTATTAATTATAATTTTAATTTGACCTCTTTTAATATAACACTTATTGAGATGAAACACTTTTAAGTACTTATTAATTTATTAAGATGATACATAAAACACTTATATTAAAAAAAAAAAAAAAAAAAAAAAAAAAAAAAAAAAAAAAAAAAAAAAAAAAAAAAAAAAAAAAAA
>KZ651475.1:366997-381287 GCA_001010745.2 Gerris buenoi | reverse complement strand
ATTATTTTTTATTTATTTACTAAATACAATATAATTCGCGCAAAACAGAATGGTCTACGCTCCATTTTATCTGATATTTCTTACAAAAAAAAAAAATATATAAAATAAAAGAAGCATTTTGCCCAATATACTGAATTTCTGTTTCATCTAATTATCTGATTTAACACATCAGAATCTTACATGTGTAGTCAATTAATGCTACAAATACTTAATCATTTATTATTGCTGTATTGTATATATTATGATGATGCATAAACGACATTTTAATTTAAAAAAAAAAAAAAAAAAAAAAAAAATTAATGTGTATTATATTTTCAAAGCACTTAATGCCAAAATGGTACCACATTNATGTGGCAATTATTATATTTTCAAAGCACTTAATGCCAAAATGGTACCACATTTTTAAACTAGTCGAAATAAGAGAAGTTGCCAGATTGTCTACAATAGAGTCATAAATTAAGGAATTGGGATTTTGGAAATGTACCAGCAAGTTTACTAATAATTTAAGGCGCATGCTACTCCTTCAATTAATTTTAATAATTATGTTAAAAATATAATACATATTTGATTATATCCTTAAAATTGTAAAAAGTAATTAGAAAGAGAAATCAAAACTTGAAATTCGTATAGAACAGTAATAATTGTTTCGGCTTATGTCGTGGTATTTCTTAAGTATATACGTTTTTTATTTTAGCCACTAATAATGACAGAAAGTGGACTTTGAAATTAATATTTTAATTTTTGGACAAGCGTCATTTTTATAGTAATGTTAATAACAACTTCAGTGGCACACCTACCTTTGATGAGTTAATATGATCTCAATATGTGTCAAGCAAATAGGGTCATGGATGAGTGCCACTTCCCATCCTTGCCGATTTAAAAAAAAGTATTTTGCAAATTTTGCTTCATGAAGGTGTATAGTAACCTGTAATAATTATTCTTATAAGCAGTAATTTGCTTCATTAATTAAAACATCAAAAGATCATTAAAACAAAACATAACACGATCCAGCGAACGTATAATATTGAGAATTAATTATATTATCAAATTGTTAATTCAGTTATAAAAAAATATTAATTAAATCTTGTTTTTATTTGCATCGATTATTTTTACACAATTTGCACATTTGCATTTAAATTATACTCTGTTGTATCTTTATTCACATCCTTTTAGCTTGGGGAAAAACAAACAGTAGCTTGAATGTATTAACAAGACTGGATCTGCTTTGAACAATGACTAGTTTAGACTGAATTATTCGCATAGTTCGACGTCAGAGTTCAGAGTAAGGCTTCTTATGTCTAATTTAAATGTACAGGCATTGCTGTTCGGACATCCTTACGAATAGGCATTTTTTTCCATGACGTCAAAGAAATGCTTTTGTTTAATTTAAACTTATAAAACTGCTGATGTTAACGTATGCATGGTGGATTGCTTGTATAGATGTGTCGCTAGACTACCAACTCTACTTTAATAGGTTTAAATATTGGATGTGTCTTGTTCTTTGAAACATATGTGATAGGTCAACTACGAAATCATTTTTCATTGGCTTAAGGATGATTGAATGACCTTCGGTTTTTTTTAATTCAATGACTAAAAGTTCTATTAGTTATGATGCAGATATCGACTTTACGTGCTTGCCTTTTGCTCCTTGACCCAAAGACTTTTTTTTGGCCATTTATGATTTTGATTGATTATTACACTCAGTTAAAGTATACGAGTATTTTTCCTTACATCAAAGAAAGGAAGGAAGACATTTCTAATATATGTAACTATTTTTAGCACTAAGTCAGCATTCAACTTTTAGTGATCGCTGGTGAAAGGTGTGAAAATATGAAAGAGGAAGATTATTAAATGTAAGAGGCAAGACCTGGTTATAAGCCTAGCTTTGTACGTTAAATATAATAAGGCACGGCTTTCTTTTATATATTATATTAGATTTTAATTTAAATCAAATTATAATTACTATTTACAAAGGGAGACAGACAGAGGAAAATATACTTCAGCGCCGGGATCCTGTATGTAACTAGTAATTATAATTTGATTTAAGTACATACAGGTACTAATTGAGTACTTTATAATTACAAGCGTATTTCTCGATCTAGTTCTATTGTCGTTTCTTGACTTCTTGGACTTGTGGAAAAATTTGAAAAGCTTAATTCGGGATTAGGTATCGATATTCATCAGAGGAAATTATTCTTCAGTGTAGCTTAACCGGCTAGAGCACCCGCACACTGGAAATGAGGGTCCGTGGTTCGGATCCCGGCGCAGAAGTCTATTTTTCTCTGTTGTCTCCCTATGTAAATAGTAATTATAATTTGATTTAAATAAAAAATTTAAAAAAATTTGTATTATATTAGAGTGAAAAAGTCAATGGTTTTTTCCATGTCTTGAAAAAATACTAAAAAAATGTAATTTCGGCTTTACTACCTCATCAGATGTGTGGTATAACATTTGAGTAAAATCTGCCAATTAATGTGCACAAAGCTTCCTACTATTAAACTTATGGCCACATTAGTATAAAATATTGTGATCCCATTGGGAATTGAAAGTGTGATGGTACTTATAGGACGCAGACGGTTAAAATCATGTGGGCTACTTATGACAAACTATGCGTATTTCTTCAAAATCGAACAGTACTTTAAGAGTTATGTGTTAATAAAAATAAAATTTGTGGGCATGCGGAAAAGAAATCTATGTTCGTAGAATGTTTAAATTATAATTAATCATCCAAATTTCTTTAAGATCTTTAATGTGCTAGTTCATAAAAATGTTTAAGCACAGATCGACTGACAGACATTAGACCAAAAATGTTTTATGATGTATGAAATTAATTTTTGTATTGCAGTTTTTAATTTAGAGACAAACAAAATTTGTTCTTTAGGATGATGATTTACAATGTTTTTGTTGCCTTCGGTGAGCTTGGAAGCTTTATGCAAACAAATTAATCACTTTATGAGTAAATATCACAATTGATATCTCATATTTAAAATGACTAAATTTCTTATCAGCTCACTGGAGTTAAACTATATTATATTCTTCACTATTCTCTTTTGTAAGTCGCTTCGAATAATAAGTCCAATTAAATTTTAGTTGTGCTTCATATTTTACGCCAATGGCAAAGGATAGGTGAAGAGGAAGTATCTGATCAAACATATTTATCGTTTTATTAACAAGAGTAGTGAGTTCGTCTGGAGCTTAAGTCAAAGCTAAAGTGGTCGAGTCCGGAAGTTTTCCCTCTCCATTCTATAATACGCCGCTGCATTGTTGTTTCACTGTAATAAACGTATCCTTAGTTTATCAGCCATTACAAAACATCATACATTCTGCATTCAGTTAGCTTTTCCAGCCATCACAATCTATAACCATATATTCATCATATTAACAAACCTCTCAGGATTCTAACGTAAGTGCTTCCTACTCTCATTTCAAAACGAAACCTATTTGATTTAACTGTGTCAATGTCATTGGCAAGCTCTGCCGTTAAGCTTACAATCGTAGTTGCGACCTGTTTTTGTTTATTCAGTTCCGTGTGACGTTTTGTAACACAATTTCGAGGTTCAGGGTCACCACCTAGCTCTTTCTACTTTCTCGTAATACTGACGTATAACAATTTGTAAGCGTTTTTTGTATCGATAGATTGAATCAACTACTGTTACAGATTTCCGAACAGCTGTTTAATTAGTATGATTAAGAGATAATGCAAGGAATATTATTTATCGTAAACGTTCTTTAAAAGACTATTCGATTTGCAAAATACATAATCGTAATATTTTTTATCTGTTTAGATGCGTAGGAAGTGATTCTTTACGTATTTGTATTCATTGCGCATGAGCGTTTCATAATTCTGAAGAATCCTCTTAAATTCTTCTTTACCGCCCTGGAGCGGTAAAAAAGAAGAATTCTTCATCTTTACGCACGATTAGCGAGTTGGTTTACATTTAACAAAACTAAGTTGCTGTTTGTTTAATTAAAGTTACTGTTTATATCGAGATATTAGTGAAAAACAATGAGTGATTAAAGTGATTATGACGAAAATGAGGAAACTAAATACGCCTCCCGAAATAATTAATTCGGTACAAAATACAACTAATGAATTAATGTCATCTTTATCCAAAGAGAAATACGAACTTACTTACAGGATTTTCTTTTTTTCTCTCTCTATTTATTATTAAACTCTAACAATAGTAGATAAAGTGCGGTACGCAACTCGTGTGAAAACAGCATTTTGCATTGCTCGTGTGGCTTTACTACCCTAGTCCCAAAGTGATCAATCCCCCCTAGTCCAAAAGTGATTATTTAAAAAAATGTCTATCTATAGTTTGTAGTGTGTGCAGACGAGTAGAGCCTAAACTGGGCCGATTTATATATAATTTGGGGTTAAAGGTGGTTGGAATTGAGTGTTAGAAAAATAATACCCTTAGGTGAAATCGTGTAATGAATTATAGTCCGAACGAAAACGAGTCCGACGAATTTGATTTAAAAACTCTAAAATGTCCTAAAAATATATAAATCTAACCATGTAAGCCGTTTCCCCGGAAAAAAATCTAGTCCCCGAGAAAAAAACTTTAAACGTGAATGGTGAGAGGCCGGGTTCGATTCCCTGCTAGGATAAAGTTATTTTTATGGTAAAATTTGATAAAATATTTAATAATAAGTAAATACAACGAAAACTCGAAACATCTAATAAATGGAAAACACCGGACCAATTAATTATGTACTCATGTATGAGAAAGTTAGTCTGAGCTGTCCTGGATCGATTTTTTACATAGAGAGAAAGTATTTACTGAAGAATTTTTAAATTATTTAATAATAAATGAATTAAATAAGATATTATTGAAATGAAATTTAGCCTCGCTCTGTAAAATTTTGCCGTACCGATATTTTGTTGGAAATGTCAGAAAAGAGTATAGAAATCATTAATTATTATATTAATTTATTATTTAATTATAAGTTTTGTTTAATTCAAACTAGTTTATATGTTTTTCAGTAAATTTATTCTATCTTTTTACTCTCTCTCTTATCCGTATAATATATATATATTAGAGAAAAAAAGTACATATTGTGTTAACTCAAAGTTTTTGCAATTTTGAGGTATTGATGGAATTTGACTTATATTTGATGGAATTCCTCTTTGGTTTATTTTTTAACACTATACATATACTATAAAAAATTATTCTTAATTTTCTTTAAATTCTGTATTGATATTAAAAGCCATTATGGCGTGACTAATTATTAATAGTCAACCAAAGAACTAATAATAACAACGATAATGTGAATTTATTTACCTGAATTTGTGTCCATTCTAGTGTAGATTTCCAACAGCATTCAGTAAAAGAAGTTTTTAACTATTCACTTATCAATGCTAATTTAAAACAAAATCTAGTACAACTCTAAAGAACTTTAAAACATAATATTGATAAAAAGAAAGGATATGAAACAAATACCGGTTAATTTTTTTTAGTATTATCGAATAAGATGTGCAATTATATAAAATAATGTTAAGACTTCAATGGTGTAAAACTAACAAATGTTTTCAAAAATCATTTTAAATCTAAAGTGTTAATTCTTATCGGATAAGTCAATAATAGATTTGTTATAACACAAGAAATTTATTATATTTTGCTATTAGTAAGTATAAAAGTTGGCTTCTGCAATAGTTTCAAACTTTATTTATTTTCTGTATAAAAATTAAAAAGAGATTGATTTACAACTGCAAAATCTCTGGAACAGTAAACGTGCAATGCCGATGCACGTTCATACGAAAGTCTCTAGCTAATTGCACAAAATCTATCAAACATTCACATATTTATGAAAACGAAATCACAAAAAAATCGTCTCTTGACATTCAAGTAAGTGTTCAATGTACAATGCAATTTTTAAATTACACATAAAGTAAAAATAAACATGAACTAACTAAAAATATAATTTTTGTCTTTAAACTTTAAAATTTAGTTGTGGTATTTATTTTTTTATTAATTAAATTGAACTAAAATTTTTATAAAACATTATTTTTTTCATTAAATGATTCACTAGGTTAATAGAATTCGCTTAGAAAGGAGCGATTTCCTAAAACATAATGTACTTTTTATACCTTGATAAAACCGCGAATAAGTTATTCAATATCTTTATTTATTGTATTTATAACTCTTGAACTAACAAAACGATAGAACGATTGAAATTGTCATAGAAAAGAATAGTGGTCAAAGAGTTCACTAAGCCAATAGCGGTTTTAAGTACAGTTGGGTTCTCTTTACTATACTTGCTGTTTCCTTAAAGGAGGTGGTGCGTTAAGGAATTCGTGCGGTTTACTGAAGATACTCCTAAACCTAAAGACAGTGTTCCTCAATCCCACAACCCAGTCACCCAGTCATTCACAACCTAACGGAATATTACTTTCTAACTATGTATAAGGTAACTAGGTTCCATCCTTTCCCCACCATTCTTGTAAAAAGTAAAAAAGAAAATGATTCAAGTGATCTGAAGAGCAAAAAGATGTGTTTTCTACGCTTGAGCCGTTTTGATTGTGTCCTTTCGTCATAGTTGTCTTTGGAGACCTCGAAAACTCCTTTCAATCACTGACCACTTTTTCCTCCTTTTTTTTTCTTTTTTTTAGCGCAATCATGCCTTCAACACTGCGGTTTCACCATCTATTTCACCGTCATAGTTTTTTTATATATGTATATATTTGGTTTTGAAGTATTGATTTCGCATTTCTGATCGATTTATAATGGCAATCTTATGTCTAACGAATTCTCTCCAATCGTTGTGACCTTCAGCTATAAATAAATGTTAGGCGAATCTAAATGATTCGCAACATGATAAGCATTATCACTATTTTTAAATCATTTACGAGTACGATTTACATATCTATTCATCTAGAACGGATATGTAAATCTGGATTCTAGGAGTTATTTTTAATGTTCCTTAAAATAAATGGCTGTATGATTACACCTCTAATATTTTTTTAAAAAGCCAAACTTTTAAATACAAATAAAATATTCGGATTAAAAAAAAAAAAATTAAATTAAATTTATAAAATTAAAAAAAAAGAAAAAAAATATTATATATCAGTAAAACCAACTAGGTTTTCATACTTTGCAGCGGACTGGTTAATATTTGATATGTATTTTTTCAAGTCGATGGGTTTATTAACTACCGCCAAGAAAAAAAAAAATATGATGCCCTTCAATTACGCCAAAGATGATGTGTCTGTCTGTCCGTTGCTCTTTGATTCATATCTCCCCCCTTTTAAGGTAAAAAAGTTAATATTTAAAATGCTGGCGCAACTTTTGCAACACCATCTTGAATCAAGATGGCGGATCATGCAATGATTTCTTAAAAAATATAAGAATAAATAAAAGATTAGTTCACCCTAGTTTTTTGATTAAATATATTGCAATTTACACGTTGCGTGTATTTGCTTTGATATAATGTCACGAATATTCATATCAGTGGCGCCATCTGTGTGCCGTATATTGTACTATTTATTTTCTTCGTTTTGTATTAATATAATTAGTTAGATTTAAAAGAATCCGAGTTTTACATATTAATTAATTTATTTTACCTTTTTTAAAAATATAAAATTTATTTATTATTGGTAATATTGACTCGAATTGTTAAAAATCTGCGATAATATCAAACTTTATACTCTATATCCATATCCTAAAATATTTTGTTTTTAAAAAATAAATAAATGTATTTTTTTTTTTTTTTTTCTTGTAAATATTTAAAATCCTCACTTCAAATTATTAATACATATCACATTATGGCCTAAAATTTTGAAGATTTTAAAATAGATAAAAATAATTTAAAATCCTTCACTCTTTGTTTTGGTTTTTTTTTGTTTTTTGTCTAGTCAGCTAGTATATATAGGCGCCTGAATATAAGTTTTGACCATGAAGTAATTAGAAGAAGAAAAATGAAACCAACGGCATTCGATTTAGAAAAGTATCCTAATCAACATATTAAAAGTATGTATACCAAAATATGAGTGATGGAAAGCGTGTCGAATTTGGACGGCGTTTTAAAAAAAAAATTGAATATTGAACTTCTGACTTTCCTTTCACATTTGGCGAAGTTATACCCCTGTAACAAGAATACTTTAAGGTGAGTCACTACTATGTTCTTACAGCCCTCCAAATACTATATCTTTGTATCGGAGGTAGAGGGCACACACTATGTGCCAAATTTAAATTTTTCGGGAGAGCTAGTTTAGTAGTTTAATGATTTTTTTACTTATTTTACCTCCCCAGCATGTTGGTTCATAGTGCCTTTGGCTTTTCCAACTGGCTAAATCCGTGAGTTTTAGTTTTAGGACATAGTGCGTTGTACCTCTAAAAAAAAAGGGGGGAAAAATGAAGAGGAAACTGTTGAAACCTCAATTTCGTAAAAAAATGGAGATAGTTTACCTCTAATACACAGATATATATTAGGGTAACTCTGTGGTTCCTGGCTCTATCACTTCAGCCTTCCAGCTTGTTCTTTATGCACACCTCATCCCGGGATTGAAACTCAACTTTTGAGCAACTTTTGCTTTGCTTGCTGTGGTAATCTTTTTGTCTCCATGTCCTTTGTTCCGTAGTGTCCGGGTTTTATTCTGACCTATATAGCTAGTAGACGCCGATCAAAAAATATTTCGGCTCGTGGTCATCTAGTTTAATATATTATAACATTCAATACTGTATCTGTGAGCTTTGAGAGAATGTAACCGATTTGTTTCTACATTACTTATTATCTAATTAAAAATATAAATATTTATTCTTGTTATTACTTTTCAATTAAGGCCATTATAGTATCTTATTATAGTATCTTTGATAATTTAATATTATATAAATCCCCAATGACTGAAATACTCCTGGGTAGGAGTCTCAATATTTTCATTTCTGGAGTATCACATGGATTTCATCTAATCTTACCAAAAGGTCAAAAGGGTTTTAAATAGTTTAACAAATGCTTTATAAATTGCTTTATAAATTACAAATCCTTTATTAATTAAAATTAATTACCTTTAATTATTTTTTTTATATACTTTAAATGCCTTTTATTAGCACTTATTAAACATTTTGAAAATGGGTTTCTAATCCAGTTTTGTGTTACGCTGTCATATCGACTACGACTAGGACTATGGCTTAAGGAATGACCTGTAGATCAATTACATGTGTCTTAATTTCTGAAAATGGTAACATATTTAAGCCAACCTTCATGTTATACTCCTGTATATATTGTTTGTTTTACTTCCATACTAATTTTAAAGTAAAAATTAGCTATCTTTAGAGAGTCCTCGTCAATCTCTTATGGCCATACAATACACAATCAAACATTTTGCGCAAACCTGCGATGTCGGGCAAATTTTGGCCATACACGCCAATCATCATGTTTGCGCAAATATCAAACAGCCGCATATACACGGTCCAAATGTTTGCGCAAAATGTTTGACCGGTTATGGGGACCTTTAAGCAAATATCATTTTTATCTCTTTGGGAACTTTGTCGGCTGACCTGACTTTGTCGCCTGGCCAGGCGACCCCGAGTTAGAAAAGTTACCTTTTGACTGACGAGGCGAAGCTAAGGCAGAAAATGAGAGAGAGAAACCTGAGCTCTCATTGACTCCATAGTCCATTTTATAGGTATAGGTTATAGTTATAATTATAATTACGACCTAAATGTTCTCAAAAATAAATTTAATACTAATTCCAATATATACCTCTAAGCATTGATGGTTTAATCGCAGTTCATATTTTACATTATTATACAATTTTGTTTTTTATTTATATTTCTATTATGTATGTTATTTTTATATCAAAAATGTTGTACTGTCCTATAAATGTACTTCGAAGTGCTAATTTAAATGATAATTGTTACTAAAATTCATGGATTTATCCTACAGTTAGTTTTTAATCTGTAAATAAATTGAAAATAATAGAGTGTTTGTTAACGTGTATAAAAGGTTTTACAATATCAAGTAAACCAGCTGTTCTGTTTATAGACAGTGTTGCCTTTTTTTTGCCGGATTATTTTTTGCAAACTTATTTCTCATCATAACCCTTACTCATCACATTTCATTCTTTATTTTAGATTTTTTNCCAGCTGTTCTGTTTATAGACAGTGTTGCCTTTTTTTTGCCGGATTATTTTTTGCAAACTTATTTCTCATCATAACCCTTACTCATCACATTTCATTCTTTATTTTTATTTTAGATTTTTTATCTTCACTTTTTATACTTCAACATTTTTATATTTGATATATATTGTTTAAATCGTGAATTTAGTCAAAAAATAACCATTAGATGTCATTGTTATTATAATAATAATTTAGATTATTAAATCTTTGTTTAGATTTAAGTTCTTTATGTTCGTAAGTTGGAACACTGGAGTGCGGTAAAGTAAAACGAGTGCGGTAAATTATTAAGTGCAGGAATCTGTTTTGAGTACTATTTTGAGTGTGATAACAACCACTTTATCGGTCAACTGTAGGAAAAATATTTTATCTACTAAAGCCAAAATACACTAAAGATACCAAATACTATACCTACCTGATATAGAGTATAGAGGGTAATAATGTTTCCTTGGATGATGTTAAAATATTTCCCCTTATACGAGTGGCGTGTTATAAAACACAAGTCTTTAACAACTTGCACAACATTATCATTATCATCAATATTTTTAATTTTTAGTTAGAGTTAAAAAAAACAAACTTATCAAAATACTATTGTTGTCCTATTTTAATTGATAAAAGATTTAAAGAAATGAAAGTCGTAAAAATATGAAAGTTTGAGTCATTAAGTTGAAACAAAACAAAGGAAAAACGATCAGTGTTGCCACTTTTTTTATTAACAGTTTTTTTCATCCCAATTTTTACTTTTTTTTTTTAGTATTTAATCGCTATAAAATAATAAAATTTGTATTATTATTATAATTTTAAAATGTATTTTCAAAAAAGATATAAATATTTAGCAGAATATTACGCTTAAATATATAAAAATGAACACTATGGGAGAGTTCATAACCTACAACCTGCGATGTTGTAACCTTTTTTTAAACTTTTGCCTCCTGCCTCCTGTTTGTTATTTTGCTCACACTTTATTATTTTGCTGTATGTTTTTGAAGTGAAACTTCTTTGGCGGCGGTAGAGTGAATTTTTTCAAATAGTTACATCGTGTAACGAAGTTGGCGATTCGAGACTCGTCCAAGTGTTAAATTTTTACAGATTGATTGTATTTTATCTATTTAAAGACCAGAAAATCAAAACAAACATTTATTTTGATTGGAATAAATGTGGTTGCCTTAGTGTAGCAATATTTTTTTCAATTAAATTTCCCATAACCATTTCTTAATCCTGAAATAATAAATTCGTCAAAAAATGAAAGAGAGCAATGCATACTAGAACTTAAGTTTCACTTCTAATGCGTGAGAGCCTCACAGATATAATATATACATATATATATATATTTTTTTTTACATGTTACAAAAGAATCAAGAAAAATTACATTTTTCAGATTGAAAGCAGTACAACTTTGTTGAATTTGCTTTAATTTTGCTGCCGTGAGTAGATGTACCATATTTCATGCTATATTCGTATCTGACTTATTCCTCTATTCGAAATTTAGTAGTTTATTTGTATAAAAGTTATTCTACTCTAATCTTCATACACTTCATACTTAAGATAAGTTATATCCAGGGGTGCCCATCCCCCCCAAAGCCTATGGCGCTACTCCCCCCCAGACCCAGCTATACCCCCCCCAGGAAAAAAACAAAATGTAGGTACAACTAATGAATAAAAAAAAAATTCCGCGCCCAAGTAACAACAATTGTTTTAGAATGTTAGGAAATGTTATGCTGATGCTTACTGCAGTACAATATCTTACTGTAAGTCATGGGCATCGACTGCAGTTAATTGATGGGGGAGGGGATTTATGGCGGGGGATCCGGGGGCCCTCCCCCGGAAAATTTTGAAAAATATGACCTCTCAAAACAGCGTTTTTATGCATTTCTGAGGTGAAAGTGAAAAAAAAAATATGGATTACAAAAAAAAAGGCGGTATTTTTTTTTGTTTACTCTCTTGGGTCGGGGGGGTGGGGTGCCCCTATGCCCCCTGGATACGCCACTGATTCTCATTCATGTTTTAATAACATTTATAAAAATTCACCAATCAGAGATTATGTAAGATTGTCATCAAAAGTTGCTTCCGATCTTAACCCGACCCTTCAGATTAATTTCAGTTTTAGTGCATTGCTCTGAAATTTAAAATAAAGTTGTCTTCGCTTACAAACACTTAATACAGAAGCTATACTTTTTTTATAAGGTAAAAATAAATATAGTGGTATAAAAGGTACAAACACCGTGGCCAGGCGGCGGGAGAAGAAAGGCTAATACAACAACAAAAAAGCTTCTTCCAAGTAAATTATACTCAACAAAAACATTATCTTAGGTAGTTCATTTTTACTGTACTATAAACTATAATACAGTAATAGATAAATATCAATTTTTCATACCGTACATACATAAATTAATGTAAATTGAAACTTACTTCGAAAATTTAACTATACAATAAATTGTATTTATATGTAGATTTAAAATTCCCCCCCAAATTTTTTAAAATCCCCCCCAATTTTTTTTTTAATGGCGCACTTTGCGCCATGAATCCCCCCTTTGGGCACCCCTGGTTATATCTCTAAAAATCTTCATCTCTTGAGAATAATCAAGAATGATAATGAAGGAATGTAGACCATTATAAATGAGATCTACTTAGAAACTTAAAATTCTTAAGTGTGGAGTTAAAGAATAGTAATTAGTAATTATGTCCTTAGTTCTTTTGATTTATATTGCTGTACGGTGGCGGTATCTCTGAGGTATTTGTTAGAACTAGAGTTAAGCTTGTAGAAATCCCCTGTAGAGTGCAGGATCTCACCCCTCACATCTGATCAGAATAACAAGCATCTCCTCCCTATCTTTATCCCAGTATAACCTCCTTCATGCTGCTATCCGCTTTTTCCTCTTTATATTTTCTCTGACATTTTCATTATCCAACCAACGGAACCTAATCATTGTGCCATTTAGTTGAGGGATCTGGAAAAGAAACAAACTTTTTTAATTAATCTTCCATTTTGGAGAAGAAAACTTTGAATGTACTTTTTTTGTGATAAACGCGATTGAATTTTTTTTAACATGATTATTTTTTAAGTGTTAAATTTTTTATTAATTTATATTTATATAATTTTTTTTTTTTATTATTTATTTACTATTTTCTTTTTTTATGTTTCAATGTATTTTATCGGATATAATTTTAAGTCGAGTGGTGCGTGTTATTTAAGTGCTTTTTCGTCCTTATGACGGGTTTGCTGAGTCTAACTATCGTCGGTTCGGTAAGTCTACTATCTAGTCTTGCCTTATTTCTATACGTCCGATCGTTAAGAGATGAGACCCTACAGATAAGGGATTGGCTTGATGAAAACGGTTTGATTCATTTGCTCCCGACCTTTAACGATCAGGGTAAGTTTGACCCTTTAAAACCTCCGCATGGACCCTTACTAAAACATAAATATAAATTATTAGAATTCCTTTCTAACCCTGGATTCAAAATTGAAATTCCTTTTTTTTTATTTATTTATTAAATTTATCTATTTATCCACTATCTAAGTTTCTATTTATTTAATTATGTATGTCAATTTTAATATTAAAATTTATTTCAACTATCTACTAAATTTAGATAACAAATGTATTTGTTGTTATGTATACAATATATTTGTATAGTTATATTTTTTATTACATTTACAGTCATTTTTATATTTACACAAAAACACAATAAAGCTATAAATAAACTCATTTTATATTACCGATTATGTTTTTTTTATCAGTAATCTATGCATTTTAGTATATATATTAAAAATTCCCAGCGTTCATTACTAATGAAAGAATATTGTTTATTTTTAGACTTTTACATATTCTTTTTTTACTATTCTTAAAACTTAATAAATTCAATTAGCTTATCTAATTAGTTAAGCTATATTAATTGGTTAAGCTTGACTAATTAATCTTTACGGTTCCACGCTAATTGCTGATTAGCAATATATGAATAATTATTATTTATTCAACCTTATATTGTGCAAGAGTTCACTCGACCTTGTGACAACAAAGTAAGAACATAGTAACAACAGAGTAACAACAAAGAAACAACAAAGTAACAACATAGTAACAACAGAGTAACAATAAAGAAACAACAAAGAAACAACAAAGTAACAACAAAGTAATAAGTAAAATAATTTTTAAATATTATTAATATATTATATGTTATAG
>KZ651475.1:355101-366929 GCA_001010745.2 Gerris buenoi | reverse complement strand
TAAAATTTTTTTATTTCTTAAAAATGTATCTATAATTATTTTTTTATCTCGACTATATTATTTAAAATTAAGTAATTTACTATATAAAATTACTACAATTTATATCTTATATTAAATATTTTTATTTATTAATCCTTTAATAATAAGAGCCCTTATAACTAAATATTAAATAATAATGTTTGCCCATACAGATTACAATCACTTTAGTTAGTCATAATCAGTTTTACTGGTGAACTAAAGTGGTCGAAATCGGTCAAAAGTAAACATTAGCTTTAAGTGACATTGAATGTTTTTTTACAATAAAATTGATAAATTTAGCTTGTTTTTACAAAATTGAATGAAATTGTTATTTTACCCTCGTAATTTCCCCAAATTGCAATGATATAATTTTATAAAAAAAATTGTAAATATTTTTAGCTTAAGTAATTTGCATCTTGATCTTTTTTGTTTTATATGTTTATGCTTCTTGCAGGATATTTCTTCGTTAATTCGTCCTTAAAATATTTATTTAAAAATCAATATTTACAAATTATTTATCCCGTTTAATTAAAATCAATATATCTAAAAATTTACCTTCTTCATTTGATGCATTTATCAACCTCAGTTTTCTCCTTCTAATTAAAAAAAAAATTATTAAATAAAAATAATAATAATAATAATTTAGCTTTATAGATACCTATTTAGTTTTTGTTACTTTTGATAAATTTATTTTTTACACCCCCCTCCCCCTTCTTGATTTATAAAATGCATTGTTTACTTTTTTTTTAAATTTATTTATTATTTATTTTGTTAATTTAAAGTCTGACAAATAAATTTGTTATTATCTGTTAGGAATATAGTCCTAACTATAAATATCATTAATAAAAAATAAATTAAAAATTTTACTTGTACCCGAGGTAAACGTATTAGAAACCCTTTATTTTTAATTATTATGAATAAATTTACATATTATAATAGTTATCTGCGTTTTTAGTATATACCTGCTCGTATTCTTAAAAAGGAAAGTAACAGTATATACTCGTAATAAGCAAGTTGTGTACATATTTTTAAATTTTAGCAGTCACAGAAAAAAAAAAAAAAATTAAGAAAGTTATGTTCTTTTTTATTTTTTTCCTAATTTATATACTTATATATTGTTGTCTTTATTGATGTAATATAATTTGTTTCTATTATTATTTTACATCCTTTGTCGTAGCTATATTTAGAATTTTTCATTTCATGTGGTACATTTATTTTTAGTGTACATAAACCTATTTTTATATTTTAAAGTTTTTATATTTTTCATTATATTTCGTCCTTATTTTACCCTAGGGTAAATTTATGTTTTTTTATTTATTTTTTTGTTTTTAAACTTAAAAACATTAAAAGCAGTTATGATAAAAAATAAGTGTGATGAAAATGAAGTGATAAGAATTTTTTTTTTGTTTCGTGTTCCGCTATCACTTTTATCTAATGTGGGGGAGGGGATTTGACTCTCTTTATGTCACACCACCCCCTTTAATACGGGGCAGATCGATTGCGCAAGTTTCAGCGCATGCTTGTTTAGATTCGTTGCGGGGGTTTGCCTCCCCCCCTTTACCTATACATAGGGGGTGTCCTTCCCCCCTTTAAAAAAAAATTTGGATTTGCCCCTTCAGTGCCCGCCCCGCCGGCCCCGAGTTCACATCATGCCTTCCCCCTCCTTCCCCCATAAATTTGATAGACCTGACAATAAATTCGTGATATGTAATAAGTTCAAAGCAATACATTTTTATATCACCTTCCCTTGCGGCACTTAAAAAAAAGAAAGTTATATAAAAGGGTCCAAATTAAACTCTAAAATAAAAAATTTCTTTTCGTCATAATTTAAAAACTCGAAAAAAAAAACAAGAACAACTGAAAAACACCTTAACCCACCCACCTGCTAATCCTTTTTTGAAAAAAAACAAAACAAATTAATATATATAAATAAATTAATAAATTTATAAACAAGAACCAAGGAAGTTTATATAAATTTTACTGTTACTAATAATTGTAAATTTAAATTAAATAACCGTCGCAAAGTCAAGCCGTCCATTATTATAATATATAAAAATAAATAAATAAAATAAACAAATAAATAATTATAAAATCTAATAAATCGTTTTGTTTTGTTGAAAAATGAGCGAAGAGATCTGCTCTATTGGTATGACTACAATGCGATGTTCCGACAGTGAATCTTCAGGTATCAAATTTATGATAAAAATCCTAATTTCCTAATTTTTTTTTACATCACTTAAAGTAGATATAATGCAAATAAAATATCCCACAATAAATCAAACAACACAAATAAAGCATTTGTACAGAAACAGAAATAAACTAAAACGGATAATGCACCACGGCACTATTTTTTTAAGATAAAAAATATAAATTTAAAAACATTGCTTTATTTTTTTACAACTATACACTATAATTTCTTAAAAGTGTTTTATTTTTATAATATAACACAACCTTTAGGGACATGTGTACCTTTTTTCAATGAGTATGTTATATTTTTTAAATATCTTACTTTTTCCACACAAAATTATTCATTTTTAATGCCATAAGTAATATTCATTTTTTAATAAGATGCAACATCTAACAAATAACAGTTATCTCCACTTTCACTATATTTTATGTACTTCTAATCTTATATATACATATTTTTATTATTAATTTAATATCACCAAGAATAAAGCGTATTATTTTTATAAATTTTCTAATTTTATTTTAAAAAATGTATTCACATAACTATTTATATTTTATTTTTGCTTAGTTATATTTTTATTTTATGATTTTGTACTCATTTTATAAATAGTTTTAATATATTATTAGTATGCATATATCAATGTTTTATATATTTTTTTAATGCACACTTTTTATTACACCATTTATATGATTCCTTATTTTTATTTTTATTTATTTTTATTTTTAATTATTTATTTATATCCAATTAGTTAGTGGTGAAATTATGTTTTTTATAAACCAAATTAGGCATTTAATTTTGTATCTTAGTATTCGGAAGATAGTATGGGAAAATACGAAATAGGAAATATGTAGTTAATGGTTTATTTTTTTTTTAAAGAAAAAACATTTATTTTTTCAGTATAGTTAGAGATTTTATCTGAAGTATTATAATTTTTAATTTGATTTACGCAAATAACTATAAAGCTGAAATTGCTTTCTAGATATTTCATTTGAACTGTTTCAATTTGTTCATATATCTTCCGGTTTATTTTAATTGGTTTTTTCACACCTACACTAACATTATATATATATATATATATATAATGTTAGTATCCGTGTATGTGTTTAAATTTATTATTTTGAGTAAAAACAAAGAGGTTAAAGATTTGTTTTCGTACATGTTTGAATAGGGTTATTGATTTTGAACAAAGGCCAAAATGGTTCATCATTCTCTAATGTTGTTTACAAAATATAAACTACACACACTCACACACATTTGTGTTTATATATTTATTAGATTTATATAACAATATAGATGTAAGTTTTTATTACATTGCACGCACCATTCCGTTTTTTATTTTATTTGGTAAATAAACACATTACTAGATTATATATTTACTATAAAAAATTTATTTATCATCAGATTTACTCACTAAAAAATATATAGGATTTCATTTTAGTAGTTGTATATAATCTTTCCAGAATTATTGGCTATATGTTTGTTTTGGCATAGGTACTGACCTATGGACAATGGACAGTTAAATTATATATCTTTTATTGAGTTACCGGTATGTTTGTTTGTTTTGGCCGTGTTTCTCTGATACGATCGGTTAAAATGTACCTTCTTTATTTATTGTTATTGGTCTATTTGTCGATTTTAGCTTTTATATTGATCTTATATGAACAGTTGTTATATAACCTTCTTGAGTTATCAATTTATTTTTTGGCTTTGAAATTAATCTTATAGGAACAGTTAAATTATATAATTATTCTGGAGTTACTTGTCTATTTGTTGGTTTTAGTTTAAATGTTGATTTAATATGATCAGTTTTATTTCATATCATTCTTGAGTTATTGATCTATTTTCTTGATTTTGGCTTGAGGTATTGACCATGGACTCTTTTTATATCAGTAACAGAGAAATAGTATTTATATTTTACTAATAATATAATAATAGTGAAAGTATACATTCGTTTTTGACATAATGTATAATATAGCATATTGTTGGAACTGGTAAAAAATAAGGAACAAATATTAGTACTGTCCAATTAGACCCAAACCCTAACATCCAAAGTAAAAGTTTCCCTCCAACTCCAAATTGTTCTAGACAGTCCCCATATTGTTTGGTAAAAAGTCACACCATTTAAAGCGTCGGGTTTGGGGGGGGGGGTGAAGTTGGAAAATTAGTAGTTTTTATCAGTTTTTCTTAAATATTTAGAAAACTATGCGGTTTAGCGCATAAAGTTACGTATACCAAAATAATCTACATTAAATTGCGAACAAAAATGATTCTATGCATACTCTTGCTAAAGTGAACGGTTCAAGAGTTACGGAGGGTGTAAAAGTAGAATGGCGCCCTAAGGACCCCCACCCCAAATGTTTGGTGGTCGGACTGCGCTGGCAGTTAATTTTACGTTTTTCGGTGTGCTGAACACGTATCTAGAGTTGTCCAACAAAAATTTTACACGCAAATATGAGAAATCATCATAAAACCACTATCTTATTTTATTTTTTAGTGGTTTTCGCCCTGCAACTTGCAAAGCAAGCTATTTACGCAAAATGTGGAAGTACTAAAATAAAGAAGAGAAAAATACCTGCAAATTATCTCTTTACCATTTTTTTGTAACTCAAATGGTTTGTATGCAAAAGTGGGTTGAAATAACCGGGAAATCAATAATTTTTGAAAAATAGCAACAAAAATAATAGAACCTGTTGCTATTTTTCTAGTGCCTTGCTATTTTATGTAGTGTAAAATTTTTGTTGGAAAACTCGAGATTCGTGTTCAGCACACCGAAAAACATAAAATTAACTGCCAGCGCAGTCCGGCCACCAAAGATTCTACTTTTACACCCTCCGTAACTCTTGAACCGTTCACTTTAGCAAGAGTATGCATAGAATCATTTTTGTTTGCAATTTAATGTAGATTATTTTGGTATACGTAACTTTATGCGCTAAACCGCATAGTTTTCTAAATATTTAAGAAAAACTAATAAAAACTACTAATTTGCCACTTCATAAAAAATAAGCCGTAAAAAGTTGTGAGATCTTAGGTTTAGTCAAGTCTCCCACTGCCCGAGTAAGTTCTACTATGTCTAATTTATCCAGTGCAAGTACATGATGTGTCTGTCCCTCTCTCTATTCTCTTTCCCAAATAACTAAATAACTCTATACGTTTAAATTTAAGAACATTTCCTGACTTGAAAAGTATACACCCACACCACAAACTTAAATCTAATAATAAAAATTATTTGTTCATTTGAGCGTCGCAGCACAAGGATACACGCATTTGCATACGACACTGCATTTAATTTTAGCCTCTTTGGGGTGTGTGTTTGAGACTTTTATTTCTTACACTAGTGGTTTTGATGGGATTTCACTTCTTGTTGTAAGTAATTATCCATTGCCCTAAACAATTTTTCGTTTTTCTTTCATTTTTCTTGTTTGATTGTTCTTGGGCGTTTGGTCTTTCTTATCTTTCGCGTTCTTCGTCGGTTGGTGCTCAAATTGAACTTAATAAAATTATCTGGAGTAAATATTTTTGCACTTAAAGATAATTGTCAATCAATACTGTCAAATCAACCTTAACGAACGTTCTCAACATCACTTTTTAGTATTTAAGTTCTCTACTAGGTAGCTCTTGTTGCGCTGTTAACAATTTTTTTTAAATTTCTTTAACATATTTTAAATATGCGGTTTTTCTATTAGCCTCGAAAGGGACAAAGAACCAGATTTGTGCGGATTTTTCCTATATTTATACAATAAACCTGTATAGAAAATTTCAAGTTTCTAGGATTGTTAGAAGTGCCTTAGAATTATGATGAGTGAGCGAGTCAGTCAGTCACTGAGTGACCAAATAGCAAACCTTTAGGCCCATATATCTTATGAACCACTATAGGTAGAGGTGTGAAATTATATTCCTGGTTAATTCATGAACTTTAAATTAAAATTAATTTGATATTATCTAAGTATCTTCAATAAGATAATAGAGAGGGGTCCAAATTGCCGTGAGATGGTTCTAGTAAAGGATGGTACGGCTGTGCTGGACTTGGCGGGGGCACTGCCGTGCTCCCAGATTTTTGAAAAATTATAATAAACAAATCAGTTAGTTCAAAACGGTCACCCCTCTAAGTACAGACCAGGCCCAAGACTGCTTCCTCCTGCTGCGAACTAGATTATTTTTATAATTTTACTGCCGTTTGATAATACATAATTTATTTTTCGCAGTTATCTTTTAATAACTGATATGCATTAATCAATCATTTTTTGAGACATTCACAAGCTTAATAGGAACTTAAATTGTATTTAGTGATTTGTTATGTACTTCGGTGAGGTTTGAAGCCAAAGGTTGTTCGGGTTGACCGCCAGGTATAGGTGGTAGGTACGGTCAGAAGTGAATAAAGCGATTCTGGAACTCGTTTTGGTCACACAGGACGCAAAGTGGATCGAATTCTACCTACATCCACTTAATATGATCAACAGTGAGAAAAATGTCTTACTCCTTTGGGATTCAAATTAACACCAGGTATAGGAGGTAGGTGTGGTTAGAGGTGTATAAAGCGATTTTGGAACTCGTGCTGGTCACACAGGATGCAAGTGGATCGACTTCAACCCACATCCACTTAATATGATCATCGGTGATGAAAATATCTTACTTCTCTGAGATTCGAATTAGCACCAGGTATATCAGTAAAATAGATTAATTTCAGGTGAGTGCTTAGGTTACTTCACCAACACCAATAATAAACTTAGATTACTCATGTGTAGAAATACATATATCTGCACTATCAATCTTGAAAGAGGAAAATAGGCTTTTCTGTTAATATACGTACAGTAGTCTCGATAGTCCGAGCTCCAATAATCCTATAGTTAAAAATGGGTTCGTGGAAAGGAGGCGAAACGAAAGTAAACACGATTAGGACCGGTCAATATTAGTAGAGATGGATCCACATGATTCCATGGAATTCCTTTCCTGTATGGGCAGCTGTTTTTACATTTAAATCAAGGAAGTCTATACTAATTTATTTCTTGTTTTTAAGTTTTAAGTAAAATCTTAAACCCAAAGCATCACGTAACATTTTTATTATGGAGTAAACAAATACACAATTCACAACTACATATTATTCAGGTTTGAAAATGATTTAAAGGGAGAGACAAAATATTACAAATAAATTAATAACGAAAGAAGCAAAGCAAATGTGTAGGTATTTAGTTTTTAATTTTTATTAGGATTATTCACAAAAGAAAATAGTGAAATTTAAATACACATACATTTTACGTAAAAGTATGTGTATTGCAATTAAAATTACTACTTTTCTTATACTGTGTCATCAAATCAGTGAGTGTACCGGAATGAACAATGTCTTGTTTATTATGTGTATTTTGTTTTACTTTCTCCGGTGGTACCTTTTGCTTATAATTATTATCAGTAAATTATGTTGTTACTTTGTCTGGGTCCCAAAATGATCGGTACTTCTTTAGATTGTTACTCCCCTATATTTTTGTAGAATATGAATGATTTTGTCTAAATAACGGGATGTTTTGTCCAATGTACTTTGGGCAAAGGGATATAGCACTTCTGTTTTTAAAAGGGGAGTAGTAATCTAAAGAAGAACATTCCGTACACCTTCTTTAAATTGTTACTCCCATTTTTATAAGAGGAGTAACAATCAAAAGAAGTGCTATATGATCAAATTAAGCGGCGTTTACTGTATTTGAAAACCAAATGAAAATTAAATATGAGTGTCAGTATTATTTTTCAAAAATAGTTTAAAAGTAGAAATCCAAATTCTCATTTATTCGTAAATTTCTAATAATTGTTGAGTTAGTGTTGATCCCAATTCGTAATTATCGAGACTCTACTGCGTATATATTTTATGCTCTACTCCATTAAAGGAATTGAAAAAAGCATGGCAAACATTCATTATCATTTCATCCATTTTAATTTAATGTTTTTGCGTAGTTTTAGTAGAAAGCACGCGATTCTACAATTTAATTTAATTTTTCTCATAACAAGTCATCGATCGTTGATTTAGAGTTTATATTTACACAGGTGATATTGTTCAAACTCATATTCAAAACATTGCGATGCTCATAATTTAATCACAATATTATTCCTTCCTTGGTAGAGCGCTACTGGAAATATAGAGGCCCGTGGTTCAAGTCCCGGCGCTGGAGTCTTGTTTTCTCTGTCTGTCTCCCAGTCTTAATAATAATTATAATTTGATTTAAATCACAATATTATTTGGCGAAGATGACCTTTAAACATAATTCTAAATCTATATCTTCTGTTCTTAATTTATCTGTCCGATGACTATTGTGCTCTCATTAAAATGAAAATGTCGACTAAAAAAATCTACGAATATTGATTTATGGAATTTAATTCACATATGAATTCCTCCACTACCTGAATGCCACAATGAGGTTTTATTTAAATAAAATCTTAAATAATCCAAATTACAATTATCAATAACTACGAGAGACATACAGAGAAAAATACATTTCTACTAAAAAAAACTATAGGAGTTTTTTTTAGTTCTTTTTACTAGATCAATACTATTTCGTGTATTATTTATGGTCACGAACTTATTAATTATTTATTTTAAGAAAAATTAAATTGTTTTAGAGTTAGCTATATTCCAGTGGGACTAGTAAATAATGAGTTCATTTTGTATTGATTTTCAAAGGTGAAATATTTATACCAAGCCATTTTTGCTTATACTTTCTTTTATATTTTATATGCTTCCGTTATATTCTATAATAAGCATAGAAATAAAAAATAATTGCGGAATTCATCCCAGAACGTAATAGTCCAGGAGATAGCGTACAAAAAAGTGTCTGACTAACATCATGCTAGAATTTTGTATACAAGTCAATCTTTTTGCGCCTTTTAGAATTATGTGGTTAGCTAAGTTCGTCTGCGGTACATAGCTTGGCAGTAGGCAATTGAAAAAAAAAAAAAAAAAAAAAATGGTGGAGAGCGGCCATGTCCAGAATTAGTCGATATTATTTTTACACTTGATAGGTTAGTTATTCAAATATTACTAAAAATCAACGTGGTCGCCTGTCAAAGGACAAACTACCATCAACTTGATTTTCTATCTACTTACTAATTCTGTATTAGGGATCATGAAAATCACATTGTCCACCATAATGGGTGAGACAAGGCCGCTCTCAACCAGTTTGATTTTTTTTACTGTCAAGCTATGTCCCGCAGATGAACTTAGCCGACCACATTATAAAAGGGGTTAAAAGATTGACTTAAATACAAAATTCTAGCTTGATATTAATCAATCACTTTTTTGCACGGTATCTCCTGGACTATAAGAGCTATTGCAAGATAATTTATTTCTTTAGAATGACCGCTATGCTTCCGCTAAATTTTTTAACTTTGGAAGCATAAAGATTTAATGAAAAATCCTCCCTGGAAAATAATAGCTATTTTTATTTAAAATAAAATAAACCTTGGCGGCATTCGGTTGGTGTTGAAATTGCAATTCGTCAAATCGAATTTACTAAAATATAATATGTACTATACAATTGAACTTAAGATTATAAATAATTGATTGTAACATCAAACTACAATATTATTTTAAAATTTTTACTTTACTCTTATTTATTTTAACGTACATGACTGCGTTTTCCGCAGTTCTTTTTTGAACCGTTTTCTTCTTTAGTTTTTTTTTTTTTTTTAAATTGCAATAAAATGTTTGTTTCTTTTGGTTACTGTATATTCTCTAAGGCTAATATAAAAGATATAAAACTTTTCTTCAAGTAAATAAAGAACAAGAATTAAACAAACTTTTAAACATTTCTTTGGAGAATTTATAGTTTTTTTAACATTGTTATTTTTATTTCTTTTAAAATTCCAGAGTTCAAATCTATTTATGTTTTTTTCATTCTACAGTATATAAATTATTATAATAATATAAAAGATTACTGCTAATCATGTTAATCTTTTATCCATTTGGTAAATGTTTATTTCACCTTCTTCTTAAAATCATTTATTTTGGGACAAAGTGCTATATTTCTAAAGATTTAGACAAGAAATTCCTCTAACATTCTTTAAGGCTCATCCACATTGAGCAAGCAATGGGCAAAAATATTTTTTAATTATAATGATAATAATTATAAATGCTGGGAAACAATTTTTGCTTCTGCAAATACCCTTAATAAAATCTAATCGCAGTAAATATTTCCAACTAACTTTTAACTTTTGATGTTCAAGAAAAATATAGGGGACGGGCATGGAAATTTTTTTTTTTGCGTACTTGTCAAAATACCAAAATATCTGATGATGTTTGAATCCCAGAAAGGTGAGACATTTTTCAAACTGATGATCAAATCGAATAAATAAGTAAAATGGTCAAATCCCCCATCTTATAACATCAAATATTAAATATGTTTGTTGGGATGTAAACGAAACAGAATAAAAAAAATATTCTGCCAATTAGTGTGGCACACAGCTTCCTCTCGTATGCTTTAACGAGTTTATGCTTTTTCACCCTATTAGTGTCAAGTTTATTTAATCCCCCCCCCTCACATTTTTCATTAAATCTGTCAAAATTGTCAAACGGTTGAAATTAATCTAGGGATATCTGCGGGCTGCTTTCAACAATCCACGATTTTTTTTGAAAAAACAAAAATCATATTGGTACTTTTAAGGATATTTGTGTAAATAAAAATATACTTGTGTGCGTGTTTAAAGAAAGAAATAAGTTTGCTTCACAGAAGTTTAAAACCTATGTCGGACCAACAATGGGCAAATTATGACCTACCAACCAAATTTCATTATATTTGGACGAGTAAAAATTGAGCGACTGGCTTACACCGAAACAAACATTTTCCCTGGATGTCTGAAATTAATTTGATTTCTGTCTTGGAATTTTTGAAATCGGAGTCATGAAACATTTTCATTCTTCATAGCTTTCGTTATTTTCGATAAGTCCTAAATCAAAATTAAGTTTTATTAAATTTAATCCGTTTTCACTTTACACAACCTAACACTAAACGAATCGATATGAACAATGAAATTTATAAACCGAGGTCGTCTAGCTTTCATTTCTGCAGCTTATTTTTATTGATCAGTATGCCATAAGGTTGGTTCCAACTCCAACAACCTATATAGTCCAGTCAATAGGGAGAAAAAAAGGGCCTTACCGTGCAAAAGGTGAGGTAGAAGCGATTTTGATATATGTTACTATGGTCTGGGCCCTGGTTAAAAATCCAAGTTTTCGACCTCAGGGGGGGTCGGCGCGCCCCGCGCCCCCCCCTTCAAAGGTACGAAAATTGGGTTTTTTTCACTATAACTCCTCAACTGTTGATCCTACGGGAAAACATGTTCAGTACAAAATTAATCTAGACAAAATTACCGACATTTTTTATATGAACTTTTTTTTGTAACTATTGTGTAACGAGCTACAACGGCGGAAACGAGTATTTTTTCATCAAAATGGCCCCACTCTAAATTTTTCATATTTTTAAAATTTTTAGGGGCTATTCATTACTAGCCCAGGAAAAAAAGGCTTTTAAACAACAAAAGGTTAGGTAGGAACACTTTTTGATATATTTTATTTAATTTTGGTCCTTAGGGGGGGAAGGAGGGGGGTTTATGCTATCTATCATGTTGCATTAAATGTGCAAGAAAT
>KZ651475.1:323381-340898 GCA_001010745.2 Gerris buenoi | reverse complement strand
TAACCATAGAGTTCAAGTAAAGAGACTGGACTCACCATTGTGTTAACCATAGAGTTCAAGTAAAGAGACTGGACTCACCATTGTGTTAACCATAGAGTTCAAGTAAAGAGACTGGACTCACCATTATGTTAACCATAGAGTTCAAGTAAAGAGACTGGACTCACCATTGTGTTAACCATAGAGTTCAAGTAAAGAGACTGGACTCACCATTGTGCTGTGGTTCGGGCACGGGCCGCTTCTCCTGCAAACAAACTTCTCTTAGTTGGGATCATAATCTCACCACATTAATACAACACCTTCCTGCGTGTTTTCCAAAACACGACAGACTGCCTGACGGACCAACAAGGAACTAAGAATGTTCCTTGATGTCTGAAACGGATTTCTGTCTGCCGGAGACCTCAAACATTGTAGTTCTTCGGAGCGATCACATGGCTTCCGTTACCCGGTAAGCTCGGAAGAAAAAGTAGTTCCACATTCATGGTCCTCCGTACATTTTTTTTAAACCTTTTTTTTTTTTTTTTTTTTTTTTTCCTCTGAACAATATTATATTAAAATAAATTATGTATTATCTTCCTCTTGATTTTCCTTTATTTATTTTTTCTTTAATACATTTTTCTATTAAATAAGGTTTCAAGATAAAATATTGTGTTGTATATGTATTACATCTTTAGAATTTATATATTCTTTTTTTTCTTCTTTGAACTCTGTAAGCTCGTTGCTATTATATTTTGGAATCAGGAAATGCAGGTTTAAATCCCGACTCTGGCAATGGGCCCTACGCTCTAAGTGATGTGGCGTCTATCCAATTCCGAATGCCAATTATTCGATTTATACAGCTGGTAGAGTGTCGGCTATTAAATCAGTCTCTCATTGCGCAAGATTTAATGCAATACCAGTTCCGTTTACACTTCCAATTACCATATATTTGGTCTCAACCACTACGTAAGATAAATTTATAAGAGAACTACGATGTGTACCAGTTTTCAAAAAGTAGTATCAGATCGATATCAGTTAGGTTATATCTTTTATTCAATGTTACAATGACACTGTTTTTAAAACATAATAAAATAAATGAACATTTTCAAAAACCAAACTTTATAGCATAAATTATCCTTTAAAACGGCTTTTGTTATCCAACGTGGAGACGAAACACACACATTGTTTGTCCTTACGGTGTATTAGGATAAAAGTTGTAGTTTTAATTAAAAAAAAAAAACTCCAGGTTTTTTTCTGTCACTTTTTATAACTGCAGTTAAAAAAGAGTTTTTTTTTATGGTGTAGACGAGACAGTTTCTATGGATAAAGTTTTTTCATGAAAAACAGGAGGGAAAAAAGGAAGGTTCTTAATCAGACAACTTGTGGCAAACAAAGAGACAATAGACAACCTCCACTCTTTTCTCTTTTGACAATTTTTAAAAAAATTCTCCTAACATTGATAGGAGATAGTTGACTATTTCGTTGTAATTTAGCAAGTTTTTTTAAACTATGTTTAACATAGATTATCATTGCTATGCGAGCATGAATATAACTTCAGACCTATTAAGCTAATTTAGCCTCATTTAAAATCTCACAGCTTCTCCAAGTGAAAAATACAAGCGCAATTAAAACTCTTAACTTTTAATTCAAACTCTTATACTCTGCTGGTATTTAGAATGTTTAGAAACGTGCACCTAGACAACTATATCTCTTATACTTTTTATTATGATTATTTGAATTAGTAATTAGACGTAAACGGAAACATTTGCACTATAGAATAGCAGAATTTAATGTTGAAAACCAGTCACACTTTTTTCATTTCATATTATTTATGATATTTTTTTCTTTTATTGGATATATTTTTGGAACGAAGTTCCTTATGGCACGTTCTGGAGCCCCGGAATGAATCCGAAAAAAAACGACCAAAATCACCGTCACGATATCTACCGATGACGATAACTTGAGTAAAAGATCACCGAGTAAGTTGAAATTTGGTACGCATGTTCATTTTACCAATGCCCAGGCTGACTTCGTTGGACAACGTTATCCGCCCAAGTGTTCACACGCAACGCTCGCGTAAACGTAAGCTTCAAAAATGTTGACGGGAAAAATTTTTGAAGCCTGTTCCTTGACTTGTTTTGTTTATTTTTGTTATGTGTAAAAATGTCACTTCGTTTTATAAATATAGAAAATATAATCACGGTCTTGTTTAAAAGTAAAATTGATCCGTGCTGACGCTAATTTCAATATATTAGGTATATTATTATTAGTATTATAATACTGCGTATTTAATCCTAGAAAAAATTCTAACTTCATCTATTTAATGAGAGAAACAACTTTTTTTAATATTTTTTTTTTTTAGTAAAACTAGGGGGCTCCGCCCCCTACTCGGTCCGCTCGTCAACCCCCGAAAAGCCTCAACGTGGCAGCGGCCACGTTGAGGCACTCTAAAGTGAAGCATTAAAATTGATCTCATGTTTCTTTTCAATGTTCACAAATACATACATGCTGTAAAATATCACGTTAGCTATAGAAAGTACTGAAAAGGATTGTTGAGAAAGACTGATTTAGCGATTTTTTTGCAAGGTGTGTGCATAGTTATAGAATGAGAAGGGTGAGGTGAAGATACGTAAGTGTAGTGTAGAGTGTAGGATGTAGAACAGCGGCTGGGCTGGTGGGGGAGACTACTATCTACTTTCTTTGTCTCTCCGACATTCCTATATACAAGTTTCAAGTTCTTCCTTAACCCTCTAATCACCCTCACTCTTTCTACCTAGAGTTTAGTATGTCACTTTCAAGCGCCCTCTTTTCTCCCCCTTTTTCTCCTTTTGCGCTCTTTCACACAGATTTTGTATTGCACTCTTACTGAACTCGTTTGTTTACAAAACTTTTTTAATAGTATAGATAGACGAATATCGACACTGTTATGAAGTGATAAAGATCGCTAAATTTATTAAAGTGGACCCAAACGTTTAAAATAAAGAAAGCAACGTTTTTACCGATATCTTCCGTTCTAACGTAGGTATAATGATTTTAATAAAACTTAATACACATTGTCTAAAGTACAATTGAAATAGGCATGTAAAATTTCAACCTGATACAAGCAGAAGCTTTAGAGTAGGGAAGAGATGCATTTTATAATAGTTTGCAAGATAAAAAATAAAATAAATAAATAAATTTGTAGGCCGGGTAGGTAGAAAACAGTCCTATTCTATTTCAATCCAACATCCTTTAACAAACATACTCTTTAACTATAAACTCATCATGATTAACTTTTTTCTTATATTCAATATATATTTATTGTAAGATTTTTAATTAGAAAATAATGGTTTTTTTAATGATAAAAATAATGCTCTTCTTTTAATTTTGTCTTAACTCTGCTAGGTACAAACAGCTAGTTACTTTTAATTTTGCCTTAACTCTGCTAGGTACAAACAGTTAGTTACTTTTAATTTTGTCTGACATGTATAAGTAGTTAGTAATGTATACGTACATAGCCGTGTGATTTTATGATTTATATTTTTAATGAAAAATGTAAGGAACTTCGTTCCTACCGGGTGTCCCGCGACACCACATGTATTTTTCGGTGCTCCTATTGTTTATTTTTTATTAAATTGTGCGTATAAGGTTATTGATCCAATCTTGTGTTGCAAGAATTGTATTATTACTCAATAATTTTTTTTTTTTTCGACATTTTAACTTATTTACACATTTTTCGCCCCGATTGGAAATAAAACAAAGATAGTTTGACATTTAATTTACCCTTTTTTTCTTATTTTTTGTTAAAAAAAAATCTATTTATTGTCCAATTTCATTTGTTTCTATGTCTGAAGTTTCTAGTGGCCACAATCTACATTATGTCTTGAGGGTAAAAAAAGGTCCTCTGATCCTTCTCTTTTCTCTCTCTTCGACTTTGTCTTTTATTAAAAACCAAACTCCTCTCATGCCAATAACACAAATAACCGGACCAGCGTTGAGAAAACAGGATGTTTTTTGTACGAATATACCTAAGAAAAGGCCAATATCCTTTTTCGACTTGGTGTAGGTGTCTGTTATTTAAATAAATAAAAGTATTTTCTTTTTCTTTAGAATCTCTTTTACTGTGGCGAGAAAAAACACATTTCCTACTTTTTTTTACCGCTGTGAACAGGCTCCATCCAATTTGTAACTTCTTGTATTTTTTTATTATTATTTTTTTTTTTTTTAACTTTTATTTGTACAAGATCTATACTCTTTACAGTTTTTTTCTAATTCTTAAAGTTGTAAATAGTTAAATTTTACTTAGTTTTTCTACTTTTATTTTTTTACTATTTAGTCTTATATCTGTATTTAACTAGGTTCATTGATACTTTAGAGTTTAGAGTGAATAAATATTACTTTTAACATTTGAATTTGAACGGATTAGAATATACTATTTACGAAGCCTGTCAGTATTTCTAAGGGGTTCTTTCTTTAATATTTCCTCCGGGTTTTTTATTTTAAATTACGGTTTTATTCTAGTTTTGCGGTTCTTACAACAGTTTATGACTAATTATTGATATATACATGTTGTAATCATGTATTACAGTCGGAGTCCGATGGGTGCGCATATGTAATGCACCCAAAGCTAAGCCATATCACCACTATGTACGAAACACATGTGTGCATGTGCCCCCGCACATGGCTGTTGCGTACTATGTGGTGGAAGCGCATTCAGTGCAGAACATATTGTTCTGAAAAATAAAAAAAATAATATAATAATTTCCCTTTAGGTTATCAATTTGAGGTTTGCGAATGTGTCGCGTCATGCACCCATCAAAACACGGTCACTACCAGAAGACCTTAAACATAATAGCAATATGTCTTACTATGTGGTGGAAGCGTCTTCAGTAAAAAACATGTTGTTCTGTGAAAAAATTTCCCTTAAGTTGATCCATTATGAGGTGTGCGAATGTCTGTTGTTCTGTGAAAGAATTTCCCTTAAGTTGATCCTTTATGAGGTGTGCGAATGCCTCGGGTCATGCACCTATCAAAACATGGTCACTACCAGAAGACCTTAAACATGATAACAATATGTTAGTGTGAATAATAAGTCACGAACTATTGAAAGATTGCTTTGGTTAATTAAATGGAATATTCTCATTCTCATCATTTATATAGATTATGGATTGTGTGTGTGGTTATGGGTGTGTTGTTTCATGAGGGCGACTTAATAGTAGGGGAGACCGGGGCACAGAGGACCTAATAAGGTTTGTGTTCAGATAACTTCAGTATTATTAAATAAAATTGTCTAAATAAGAAGTATTTATTAGAATAAACATTTCTTTAACTGTTCCCCGACTCACAGTTCTTAATTTTAATTATAAGTATTTAATTTTAATTTTTTCTGTAAAAAAGTCGATTGGTCCTCTGTGCCCCTGGTACAGGGGCACATAGGACCACTTCCGTTTATTTAGAAAAACAAATTAAATTCTACATTTTTATTTTTATTTGGCAGTAGCTACAAACAATATTAACATCGCCATATTCAGCCCCGGCGCAAGAATCATGTGCCCATTCTTTACAAATTCAAATAACAGCATGGGGTGTACCGCATTCCTTTACGGTCCTCCGTGCCCCAAGCCAAATGTCATTAAAAACATTTTTATGACAAGATACACGACAGACTTAAACAAATGAAAACAATTTACATTATAAATATAAAACCTACAGTCTATAAGATTAGAGTTGGCACAATCAAAAGACGTGGAAATTTTGAGAGAAACGATTTTATTGGTCACCCATGTTGAATGCAACTTCAAAAAAAAGGGGCTCTACTCTATCCCTGTTCTACAAAAAAAATATAACATGGCAACACCGATTTTCCCTTTTTATAACCCCAAAACTACCTCCATATTTGTTGTTTCCCGCCTTTGATTGTGCCAACTCTAATCTTATAGACTGTAAGTTTATCAGATACAGTTAATTTGTTTAAAAATTCTGTATCAAATTAATGTTACATTTAATTATATATAACGAAATATTAGATCACTTTCCTTGAAAATTGAAAAAAGTGTATAAAAAGTGATGAAACGTAGTTAACTCTGCCAGTGATTGCTCACGTCTGGAAAAAACTAGCTCTGATAGATCATACAGATTCCCGGTTTGTACCACCACTATACAATAAAAAAAACTCAATGGACCTCTGTCCTGTGCCCCGGTCTCCCCTACATCTGGCTCTTCTTCTTCTTATTTATCTATTTATTTATTTTTTTTTTTTTTTAAGGAGTTTTAACCATATGGCTTACTATAAATAAAGTGTAAAGCTTATATAATAATAAAGTGATAAACGTAGTATAAATGCTCTCTCAAAGACTACTTATTCGATTGAATATCGATAATGTATCGCTGGGAATTTAAGAAGGGTTAACCATATGGCTTACTATAAATAAAGTGTAAAGCTTATATAATAATAAAGTGATAAACGTAGTATAAATGCTCTCTCAAAGACTACTTATTCGATTGAATATCGATAATGTATCGCTGGGAATTTAAGAAGGGTAATTAACAAAAACTAACCAACTCTGCTTTTGTTTGTTTACCGATATTATTAAAAAACTATAATCGTAAAATTTTCATATAATTTTGCTTTTTATTCAAATAAGTTCAAAAACGATATTATAACATTGCTAATGGTAGCAGCAGAATGGTTTGAAATTAGATGTGTCCAGCGCTCTCAAATTTTTTCCATTAACACTTAGGTATACTCGTATTTTAAAAACTATCTTATACGTTATTTTATACACTTACGTAGCTAATAGTTCAGTGATTGCTCGCGTGAAGTAATTTGCCACTGTTATTGTCAAACTTCTTAACTACGTTTAAACTTACAACAATTAGTTTTTAACCATTAAAAAAGTTAATTACGTACCCATTATGGACCACCGTATCCATATGGTAAAATAAGATTAAGTGACTAAATTACGTTTGCTGTTATTTTGTAGATTCAAAAATTTGAAATAATATTTTACCGTTTAAATTTATAAGTAAGTTATCTCATTTAAGAACTGAAGTGCTGTTCATTAATGCTTTTCTGATAAGAGGCGATTAAATGAACTATTTTGGTTAAAGTATGTTTAACTAGAGGCCACGATAACAATCGAAACTGTGAACATTCCTGTTCTCAACAGGTTGCTTGGGTGCAATTAAAGTTTCGGCTAGGTAGCATTGTTAGTTGTTGCTTTGTTCTATATCTGTTACAACAGGTTATGATTTGAAAACCTTTGTGCTAAGTTTTTGAGTACTGCTGAATCTTGAGTTTCTGACTTTTCCGCCTTTTGAAAATATTTGTTAATATTTCATTCCTGATTAGCGTCTTTAGCCCAGTGGTGGGAGATTTAAAAATAAACACTAAATTTGGAATCAATTAGGGGAAAGCTGGAAATTATTTTGATACCTTCAGTTTAAGCTTAGAATGGGCATTCTAAGTTTTCCTTCACCTGTATATCTTAATGTTAATTCTTCACCTACTGGTAATCTTAATCGCTGTGCAAAGATTTATAGTTGGAAACCTCGTATTTTTGTATGGACAAAGCTATCAAAACATTATCCATACAAAAGTTGTAGAGCGTGAAATACTGAAAAAATAAGTACATATATACTTATCATCTTCGTTTAACATTCGTTGAGCTCACAACTCGATTTTAAAGCTTTGCTTAATCATTAAGAGAAGGGAGTTTGACTATCCTACTGTGTGCTAATATGGAAGAAGAATTTAAAAAACCTCTAGTAATTGGATAAGCAACTCAACCTAGACCTAAAAAATCTACCTTTAAAAATCTAGCTCTGCATTCTCTACTTGTTAAACGTGCAGGAATGGTATGCAGGAACAAAAAGAATGCCTGAATCGCTAATTCCATCATAGAGGACTGGTTGCGTTCATTCATCGATGAGATTTTGCGGCAAAAGAGAAGAGTCCTTCTTTTTGCAGATAAAGCACCCTATCATCCATAAAGTTATCATGGTTTCCTTCTAACACTATCTTTATAACTCAACCGCTTGAAGGTATCATCTTTTTTTGCAGAAAACAACTTCATTAGGCTTTAATTCTCAAACATAAAACCTGCGACTCTGAGACTGGATTATTCAAGCCAGTGAGCATACTAGTTACAGTAATTTGGACGAGGCTGGGCTAGTTGTAGGATTTCTCCCACAACTGTAATAAAGTTCTTATACAAATATGGGCTCCCTCTCTACTTCTAATACAGACATTGATGACATGACAAAGGATTTATCAACCTATATCCAAGAGCTATCCCAACAAGCAAACCTGCAAGTTCAAGCAAACCTGTATGTTCGGAAGAAATAGTGCATTTTGTCTACTGAAACCTATGAGCAATTTATACATCGCACCAGGTGCAGAATAACCCTCTTGTACAAATGCAACCTTCAATTAAAAAATTTAACCCTAAAGTTCACTTTTCAGTAAACTTAGTATGTTCATTCCTGGCCTAAACTTAAGGGATTAAAATAAATCCAGCTTTCCCCTAATTAATTACAAATTCAACCCCCAAACCACTGGGCAACTTATGTTTTTTTTCATGCACAATAAAATAGTAAAACAATAGCTTTCAAACTTTGATCACGCACGTGTTGGTGTTGTTTAATTATAAAATTATAAATTAAGTATTCGTTGTTTTTTTTATATTGTTTTTAGTCCACCACTCTCAATTTTCACGTGGCCAAACTTATATACCGAAGCGAATGGGATGTGTTATGACGTTATCATTCTGAAAACAAAAATTTATAATTTCTCTAAATTCAAAACATCCTCAACCTAAATGCATTATAAAATTTATGAAAAACATTTGCTCACGTGTCTCCTTATCAGTCTGTCTATCTGTCTTTTGAATACAATAGATGAATGTTACAAATGGACGACATAGAGGATTCTTGTTGGAGTTTGCGGTCCCTAAATCCAAGTGTCTAACCTCGTGTGCGATTTTTAACTATTAATTAGTTTATGACCTATGGCAAAGAAGACTCCTACTCATGAATGCTACTAGAAAAGACTTTGCTTTCTTTACTGTTTTAAAAAAGGGCATATACTCGTTAATTTATTAAAAGAATTGTGAGAACTAAGGCAAATTTTCTTCACTTCTATAAGAAATAACTTGTTTATTCTAGAATAAGCACTTAAAAGAAACATCTCTGCAATGTAATAAATCATACAACTTCTATTATGGGGGTTTGTGCCAACACATGGCCTTCCAACCTCCGTTTTAATATCTTCTCTCCATTATTAATCAGATTAGTTTTTTTTTTCTTTTGATATTTTTTTTTAATTAAAAAGTAATATAAAAACAACTTTGTTAGTTCATAACAGCATCATTATATTTTCGAAAAGCGTATTGCCTGTTTAGAATGACAGTCTCTTTTATCCAATGAAGGAAGTTTTAAAGCATCATCTTTCAGCTTAACAGCCGTTTAAAGAAGGATTTAGACGGGTTTAAACTTGTTTAAACGGGGGGTAACTTGTTTTGTCGTGACAACAATAATCCCAAATGTTTAGGTGCTTTATTATTCTGTTTTCGGTGTCATTTTAAAGGGTCGGTGACTTCGTTTCGTTGTTATCAGAGTTTCAAAGCTTTGCCTCAAACATATTTAATAAGGATTGTAGAAGTTTTTTCACTGTCGTGCTTAGAAATGATTTTGGTAGTTTTAGGGTTTATTCAAACTTTTTTTGGAGGAACTTATTCTTTGCTATTTTTTTTTAGCTGAGAAACTTGTGCTTTGTTAAGTTTTGCTTTAATTCCAGTTTTCTGTTGTAATTGAAGCTAGATTATTTTTGTTATAAAATGTTTGACAGTTTGTTTTGACTTATTTCACTTTTTTCATTTTGCTCCTGTAGGACCTCAAGATATCCAGGAGAACCTTCCATCCATCCTGATCCATAGTTTCTACCTGGTTCTTTAGTCTTCTTCAGGTCTTACCGACTTGGACACTTTGTTCAAATGCAATTAAAATGTTGTTGGTTGTGTGACATCTCAGGAAAAGTCGTCTAATTCCGAATAATTGACATCTCAGTCAAAGAAGGGAGAGTCATTCCATGATATGTATGATATTCTAGTAAATACCCATAAATTTTACCTCTTGTCAGAAAAGTTTATTTTCC
The DNA here is from genome assembly GCA_001010745.2 of Gerris buenoi. NCBI lineage: Eukaryota > Metazoa > Arthropoda > Insecta > Hemiptera > Gerridae > Gerris > Gerris buenoi. Next base: position 330,790 of record KZ651475.1, on the reverse strand, counting down.
TTTAAGTTATTAAGTTTATTGAAAAGTGGTTCGAATCCCGGCGCAGAGGTCTATTTTTCTCTGACTGTCTCCCTTTGTAAATAGTAATTATAATTTGATTTAAATTAAAATTTAAACGTTCCGTAGTATGAGTACTACCAAAAACTTAAAAATTGAATTTATAATTGAATTGTTTATTTATTTACTTTTTAGAACGAAGTTCCTTATGGCACTGGCAAGGTTCTGGAGCCCGGGAGTGAATCCGGGGAAAAAAAAAAAAAAAAAATCACCATCACGAAATCTACCGATGACGATAACTTGAGTAAAAGATTACCGAGTTAGTTGAAATTTGGTACACATTATGTTCATTTTACCAATGCCCAGATTGAGTTCGTTTATCAACGTTATCCGCCCAAGAGTTCACGCGCAACGCTCACGTAAACGTAAGCTTCAAATTTAAAATTGGAATTTTAGGACGGCAAAAAATGCTTATTTTATCTATTTGATAAGACAAACAACTTTTTTAAATATATAAATATTTATATATTTGTTTTTAGTAATAAAACGAACAGTGACACGGCTATGAAGTGATATAGATCGCTAAATTTATTAAAGCGGACCGAATAGGGTAAAGTGTACAATAATTGGCATAGCGACAGTAATTGGCCCTCATAGCTAGTTTTTATCAATTATTAAGAATACGGTTATATTTAATAGTTTGAAAAAGCTTTATTAATGAAGGGAGATCTTTTAGGAATCGATTTTAATACTTTTGTCGATTGTAGAACTTAAATTATGGGATGAAATCCCCCATTTTTGTCAGTCACTTCCAAGCACCTGACTGAAGATGGCCGTCTCTTATCAAAACAGTAAGGAAACCGCTTACGAAAATTATCGTTTAAATGGATTAAATATACAGTAATAGTGATAATATAATCATTTTATAAAAGCTTAGGCTTTGTTGTTTATGTTTCTTTATTTTAAAAGTAAATAATTATTCTTTTAAACTATGATTAATAGGGGTGCCAATTATTAGAATCAAAATTCACGTTTTTCTATTGTTGTCACCCCAGGGTGCCAATTACTATAACTTATATTTTTAACATAATTTTTTAATTTTTTAGTTTTAAACAATAAATTCTGTGTCCAGTAAAATAATGAAATGAAAATATTTGTTTCTCTCGTGTAAGAAACAATAATTGGCATGGGGTAATTGTAGTAATTGGCAATGCCAATAATTGTATTATTGTCATGACAATAATACAATAATTGGCAGTGGTTATTATTGACAAAACAATAAGATAGCACCACTTAAAATTAAATTTACAAAAGTGGAAGCCCTCCGATTCCATTGCCAAATATACTGATACTTATATTTTTCACATTTTTTTCAAAATTGAGTTAGGGACCAAAGTAACTCCTGATAACTCCACCTTAGTAAACGTTACTCCTAACTATCTTAATCCTGACTATTTTATTCTTAACCATCTGACCCGAACCATTTTACTCCTGACAATCTTACCACATACATACATACACCACATTCACAAATTCAAACATTCAAGCTTCAGGTCGTTAACAGTATTTCCGTAAATTTTACTCCTGAGGACCAAAACATGAACACTTCATCACTTGAGTCACTATTACCTACGATAATAAACAGAGGTAAAAAGACGATAAACGTTGCTAAATTGTCATTTGTAGAGACTTTTAGACTGTGGAAGTCTATGGTGGAAAAGAAAGAGAATGAGAAAATAACGAAAGAAGAGGAGAAAAATCCAAGAAAGATGAACAGAGAATAGAAAAATTACATTTTGAAATCTTAAATTAAATTACATTAATCAATCAATTCGAAAAAAATTAATGATGATATAAATATAAGTATATCCTTATGTTATCAGTGTGCTAAAAATTATAAAGATAAACCATCGGTATGTGATACCTGATGCCAAAAGATATTCCTTTATTCTTGCATTCAACACGAGGAAGATAAATATAGTGTAATGATCACTAAAGATTTACACTTTTGTCTTCTGTGTTCAGTGCATAAATGATCAAGTGTCAATAACGAAATTAAAGCCTCTATTATCTCAACTGGAATTTAGCTATAGCACTGTTTAACATAAATAGAGCTATTCTGCAGTCAAGCCAACTGGGACACGAAATTACTCAACAAATTTCATTAAAGAACTACTACCAATGTTTCCTACTTAAATTAAGACTAATAACAATATATTTTACCGATTTTGACTATAATTGAAGAAAATTGTGATATTAAGTACCTATAGTTTAGTTAATTATATACCTAATCAATACAAATTTTGAAAGTACAATTTCTGTACAGCTTTTGACTGATAAAGTCCATTAAGGAATTCGCAAATTTGTGATATTAATTTTAACCAATGACGGAAGATGTACCTATGTTTTAAAGACGGTTTCGATATAAGATAAAGCCAGATGGTAATTTGGCCAAATTTCCTCTAACTAGTATACGAATATTTTTTTAAAATTATTTACGAGACCTTTCTGCATTATTTTTTGTTTTTCTGACAAATAATGTTTTTTTTTAATATATGTACGTATTATATTTTTTATATATATGTACGTAATATATGTAATTTGAGGTAATTAATGTTCATTTATTAAACAGAACTGATCATTTTGTTGGACTAAGATTTTATACTTGTTTAATTAGTAGTTTGTTGATTTTAGGAAATTGTTCATATTGAAATGTTTTTATTTTATTTTATTTTTTATTTTTATGCGCTTCACCCACTTCAAGTGGGTGAACAATGCTATAAAATACAATCATTTTAATCCAAAAAATGCCAGTGACAATTACTATCTTAAATTATTTAACTACTTGTAGGTGCCAATTATTATAATAACTACTAGTGCCGATTATTGTAAAACTGGGTGCCAATAACTGTAAAATCTGTTTTATCAACAATTTTATTTAATTGCTACACATTTTTTGGGGTAATTTCGCTGTTGAAGGTTCTAAATTAAAGCCAGAAGCTTATACACAATATCTTAATTTTCTCAAAGTCCTCGAAATAGAGAAAGTCTTCTAAAATATAAAATTTGTTCACTATATACATGTTAAGGGGCTTAAGGGTGCCAATTATTACCCACTTTACCCTAATTAATAAATAAAATAATTAATTAAATATAGGTACTTAAACAGTTTTATAAATGAGAGTATAGAGAAGAGGAATTACAGATTTTGATGCAAGTATACTTAATAAGTGGCTAGGTCAGGATTAAGGCGTGTAGGAGTGTTGTCTGGTATAGATTGGTAAGAAAGCAGTTGAACAAGGGGATTTATAGCGGCAGCTGGATTTGGATAGATCTCAAACGAAGGGAACGATTCATCAAGGAAGACAGCTAAACATTACTTTCTTCTCGAGGGAGAAGGCAATAAAATTGAAGAGGCGATCACATCGCTCGACGGTGGAGTAACGGGAACGGTAACCAAATTGATTATCAAGAAGGTATATACTTGGGCTTAGATAGGAATCTTTCGGCGAATGAAAAGTTTTTCGATTTTAGTTGAATTGAAGTATGACAAATAGTGTACACTTCATGCAAATGAGCAAGATGGTCTACTATAGAGTGTCGAAAAAAGTTAATTATGTACGTATTTTATATATTTTTAGAGTCCTTAAGGACAACCTAGTACCCTTATAATTTCAAGATTTTGACTTGTCTGTAAAAGCTCATAATTGGTAAATGTATGCTACTTTTTTTCCCATGCTTGCCCTTTTTCTTACTCGACTGCTTCTTTCCAACATTGGATTTCATGGGATATTAGGTTTTTGACGAGAAAACATACAGCTATTACGATCCTAGTAGGTATTTTGGCTTTTCTTGGCTAACATGTCAGGTGACCCATTACCCTCAAGTTCTTAATCCCTGACTTCTGACTCCATTAAAACGTTTTCTGGTATTTTCATGTCTTTAAAGTCTTTACGATTGCGGTTGTTTGCAATGAGATATCAACTGAATTATTGCTGGAGAGTCTGCACGAAGATCAGCTTCTATGAAAGCTTGTTGGTAGCTTATTTTTTACGGCTTGGTGAATTGGTTCAATATTGCCTGCTTTTATTGCACAAATTTAATTGTTAGTCACCACGCATAATCTATAAAATGTTTAGTTAAAAACTTTTCTATGTATCGCATTTTCATTCATTTTTTCCGAATTCTTCTCTGGAATGCTATTTATGAAAGTATCATTACGAAGTAAAAACTCATATATATTGCGCCTTATCTTGCAGAATAGGTCCGTGAATCGCTAATAAATGCATAAAACGGAAACCATCTGGTAAAATTATGATAGCCAAAAAAATCTGATATTGATAATTAATTTGACCAAATATAAATGGGGCAAAGGTTATTAGATACGTATTTATTAAGCTACCTCGCAAATTGTCTTTTTTACTCCAATATTCAAATAAATATTTATTATTCTAGTTTTAAATATATTCTATGGTTTGCTTTACCGTTTACTTCACTCAATTTTCTTGTTAAATCTTCTTCATCTTTATGCATATTTAATATGTATTTTTTTAGTTAATTTTTACCTATTATTAAAACATTTTTATGCTCGTGATTCTTTGTAAGATTATACTTATTTTATTGTCCATTGTGCTACATTTTATGTTTGAATACATAAATAGCTTAAGACTTACGACTTGTTAGCATGCAATACAGTTAAAGGACTTGTGGCATAGCAAAATTATTGTATATTCTTTTTATCTTTATTTAAATTCCGTATAATTTTATATTATGTATAAGAGGAGATTATGACCTCGATTTTCTGACCTTTAAAGCTGTGAATACGGTGATGTTGTCTAAATAACTTTAAATACTGATCAAAATGTCGGATTTGCTATCTTTGTAGCATTTAATTTGGATAGGTGGCTAGCCCTCTCGCACGAAATCAAGACCTGTATCGGTTTATCAAACCATCATCACCCCTTGGTGATGGGTCGAGTCCTAGGAAGTTAAGACATGTTTCACTCTGATGATCTTATCAAGTGGATATATGAAGTGAACGATTGCCTCCCATCCAGCAGAACGTGCACCGGTACGGAAATGCTGAAAGAACTCATCTTTGTGGTTTTAGGTTTCTGTACAAAGTAAAAAAAGAAACCTTATATAACGGCTCTGTCTGTCTGTCAGTTGGTGTCTTACCGTTGGCTTATTTAAATTCATAAACTACTATAGCTAAAAACATGAAATTCGGCACACAGGTGCATCTCGGCATTTGAGACAACAAGACATATTTTGGAGTTTTTACACTATATATTTCTATGATGGTGGCCCGACCAATATGGCGGGTGACTAAAAATAAATTTTTAGTTACCATCGTATGTTATACATCAATTTAAATGGCTTGAAGTGTAGAAAAAGAATATGCATCTATTAGAATAACACACGTAATATTTATAAGATGGCGGGCAACTAAAAAAACGTTTTTAGTCACCATGACATGCTATACATCAAATTGAAGGTCGCGAAGTGAAGAAGAAGAATATGCAACTATTACACTTTATAATTAAACTTAATCGTACAGAAACCGGCGATTATCGCCTCACGTACTTATGTGAAGCGCGCCTTACTTGTTTGTCTTCTAAAACCAGAAATGTTAGAACCAGAGGCTTCGAGCTCAATTATAAAGGTTCATTCTCAGAGTGTAGAATAAAAACCTTATAGCTTTATCTTATCACTGTCTTATTAAACTACTTACTATTTCGGTACCAAATAAGTTACTTATCAGTACAGTCTGTCCCAAACGCGAGAGTTAGTGCGTTGACAGCGCGGGAAATTGAGTGACACACAGATTGGTCAACCTCTGAGGGAAAAAAATAAAGCCGCTACATTCCCTTTGTTATATGTTATATGGTTATCCAGAGGAAAAGTCTTAAGCTCTCATTCTCATTGGCTCCCCACCCCATTTGCTAGTTGTTCCCGCGCTGACAACGCACTTAACTCTCGTTTAGGACAGAGTGCAATTTCGCAATTTATACTTTCTCATTTAAAAAGAAAGTATTGTGATGGCACGAAAATTCGATTTTGAGATTTTGATGGATTTACAATGTTTGAGGTCCCATGAGTCCATGAAAGTTGTAAAATAAAGTTTTTCAAAAATGTCTGTCGTCTGTTTATTGTTCATCTTCTTTCTGTGCCGACGCCTAGAGCCTAAACTACAGGGCCGATTTTGACGAAATTGGGCATAAGTGTTCTGAAAACCATACCCTAAAGTGAAATCGAGAAATGAATTTTAGCTCCAAATCTGGAGGCATTACCCCCACAAACTCATAAAAATTATTTCTCGAAAACGTTTTGGTACTTTTTTATTTCTTCGGTAAATTAATTCTTGCTTGTATATTATTATTTATATATTGTGCATCAAATTTATTGTAAATCTGTTAAACTTATTTTATACAAGTTATCCTTTAAACAATAATACATGAGCCGTTTTACAATAATCCACCTTAAAACAAATATTGCTAATGGAAAATCCTTGTAAGATACTAAGGATTCTAATGTTCTAAAAATTATTATAATATTACCTAATAACGGTACACGATAGTACAATTATAGTAAATCATGGAAATAATACATTGAGCCCACACTGATTAATTAGAAAAAATTGTGGTTTCACATTTTCTAATAATGTTAATAGAAGTTTCGTCTATATTCGTGTAGCACATTTTTTGTAATTATATATCATGTATAATACATGTTTTTTTTTTTTTTTTACTTATTGTGGTTGCATTTAATTAGCGGTGGTATTGTTTTGAATTACAACTGGGGTTTAAGGATCTTGAAGGGATTCTTCTTGGTCTTGGAATAATTGACTATTTTTTTAAAAAAGGATTTGTTTTATTTTGTAAAACAAATCACAATCTTATGTGACTAGCTTTTTTAATAAATTGGTTGTACTGACCGAAAATTGTGTGGTAATACTGGTAATCAAACATTATGACAATTCGTACAAACTTAAATAAAAGCTCATTTAAAATATTCTGTAATTTTCTAACCACAGTAAACATAAGAATAAGAATCATATGATCGTTTGAGTCTCATGATATTGTTAAATACAAAAGTGTAATAAGTACAAAAGATGGTGTGGGTGGTACAGTCTGTGGAGGTATTACCTCAAGGCTTTAGTAGATTTTAGCTCAATTACTCCATCTTTGATTAATTTAATCTTTAATATAAGTGGCAAAGTCCTAATTGAAATTGACAGACTGACATAGACCCAACTTAACAGCAAAATCTGCTTAACCGAGAGATTTGAAATTTTGAGGATATACTCTGTTCGTATCATAAACACCCACTAAGAGAGGATTTTGATTTTGGTACGCATATGGTTATGACCCTTTATGATGCATATAGTTGAAAAGTTCTTTAAGAGTATA
>KZ651475.1:283830-313930 GCA_001010745.2 Gerris buenoi | reverse complement strand
CTTGTATTTTATAGCTTGTTTGTATTCTAGGGGGGGGGGGGGAGCTACTCCCCCCACTCCCTCCAGCCCATATCATGACATCTCTCTTTAGAGGAGATATATTTATTTAAAAAAAAAAAAAAAAAAAAAAAAAAAAAAAAAAAAAAACCTAAAATAATATAGAAGCTTACTAGCCTACGTTATCATTAAAAAAAAATTTTTTTTTTTTTGTTTTCTAAGTTCTATTTCGTTAAATTGTTTACCTTTGCTGTAAAAAAACTCAAATTGTGAGAAAGTTGTATTTTTTTAAGATTAACAAATAACGCTACTTAACTCCAAAAATTATCTCTCGTGAAGCAATAAGATAGACAAGCTTATAAAATATTTTTTCCCCGTTGTTAAACTCTTTAGAGCTTTTATTTTTTCGCAAGACTATCAAATACACAAACCATATAACGTTATAAAGATCCTAAGATATTTTTATATTGTGCTGAAAGAAGCTTATACGGTGAAGATAGAACGATAAAAAATTTGTTGGGGGGAAATATGGTGTATCTTTTCCTTATATTACCACAAGGCAAAAATCTCCGTTTTCCTTCCCCCCCCCCCCCCAAATAATTTCTTTTTCATTCATATTCACAGGTCTAAATTTCCCTGTTCCAGGTTAAGACGGGGGAAAAAACGTCTCTCTTTGTAATTTTTAAGATTTGTTAATAACAATGTTTTGGTTAGTTTTTTCTCAAATTATTGAATTTGGTTGTAATTAATTATTCTTTACTTCTGTTCTGATTAATTCTGAGTTTCTTTGGAGGAATATTTTATTTATTTCGGTTATTTATCGTGTATATCTTATTCTTATTTGGTTTACTCTTAACTGCAGTCAGCGTCTGTATTTAACTTTCTTGTTGCAGAATAAATAAATAGTATAAAGAAGGTCATTAATGAATTTCTATACCTCCGGTTTATTATGTTGTTTTTACTCTAATAAAACAATAAAATTAAGCCAGCTAACTCTCATTATCATTGCAATGTTGACCGATCGACTAAAATACAATTGTAGAATTTCTCATCAGCAATGTAATACCGTGTTTTTGCACACTGCAATAAGGTACACAATTGAGAGACACCAAGGGACGTGCCACGCAAGCGCAGCACATAGGAACTGTTCCAACATCAGACATTACGTCAAAAGATGTTGGTATTACGCCATGACCTGCACCGTTTTATCTGATCCTCTTGATCTGGTATAGGTCCAGAGTTGGTTGGGCATCGTCGGGCCCCTGATGAGTCGGCGCGACAAAACAATGCAGGACATGGCGTAATGCCGAGCCAACATCTTTTGACTTAATGTCTGATCACGGAACAGTTCGTATATGTACCTCGCTTAGGTGGCACATAGAAACTGCCACGTAATGGTGTCTCTCATTAACACAAATTGTGTATATTATAGATTTTTTTTTTACCAAATTGAACTGAGATTACTTTTTAAGGTTTTTTCTTTATGGAGAGTTTTCTTAAACCTTAATTGACTAAAAAAAAAAAAGTTATAAATGATCGAATTTATTCTTAACAATTTATATTGTTTCCCGTCTGTCTGTATTTAGATCATTCTGAGAATAAATGCATTCTTGATGAAAGTATAGTTACATATTGTGCCTAAAATTAAATTAGTTGAATTTTTGTATTAATTAAGTTATGATTCAGAGGGTATTTCATTCTTAATTATGGGATTGAATTATCTATATTATTTTAGTCCTGATTAAAGAATTTTAACGCAATTCATTTAATTGCTTGGCCATTATCATAATAGGAAACAGAGCCCCATATCAGCGGGGTGAAAACTAGTCGTAAATAAATGATTTATACTATATTTAGTTTATATTCCAAAGACCCAGTATCTTATTGAACAAATGTATCACATACCCCATCTAATTTTGAGCAATTCTCTTTTTTTTTGGTGTTTCAAGGGAAACCTAGTATTGTCACGTACACCTAAAATTATTTATGTGTCCGGAAATAATACGTTAAAGAGCACTCTACTTGATTTGTGTGGTTTGAGGGAAAATAAATCCCCTAGTTGTTATTTTAGTTCTCTTTAAAATAAGTTTTAGTTTCGTTTTGGTTGTGCTTGAAAACTGTATAAATAACAGTTGTGAATTGGGTCAGTAGAACGCCAGTCGTTAATGTTTCCCGATGTGATATTTTATCTTTGAAAGTGGACTAGAAAACTAAACTGTAGAGCTTACCTACAATAAACAGTGGTAAGTTGTTTTATCATCGCGTTTTTGTCTATACGTATAAAGATTATTTATTATGCTTCCATTTGCTAAAAGTTCTGTCTATCCTGTTGTATAGTATCCATGGCTGTTTCGTTTTGCCCGTCTAAAGTGCGTTATTGCTGTTCCTAGTTGTTCAAAGATCGAACAGCCACGACTTCGAAGATCGAAGAGCAATTTTAAAGGTAGTCATGAGCTTAGGGGCTTACTTATCATAAGATTAACCAAAAAAATAATGTATATTTTATTTAAATTAGGGTAGTGCTTTTAAAATGGAAAGAAGTTACTGTCACCTTCAAAAAGACGTTATCTTTCTTATAGTTTATGCTACTGCCTAAGAGTTTATTATATTTGGAAAAATACATTTTGTAAATTTCAAAGATACTACCTCGTGCTTGCTTTGTATTTATTTATATATTACCACTAATATTATTCCTAATATTTTATCGTTGTTGCAGGGATTATTATTAAATTTTGTTTATTCTCTTATAATATCATGTGAGAGTATACATAACCAAATATAATAAATAATATGTGTTATTTAGGGTTGGGACATCGATGTTAGCCAAAACATCGAAAGAAAGCATCGACGTTAATCCCCCAACTTAACGAGCAAAAAAAAGAAAAGAACGGGACGCTGCTTTACCAAACTTTTCGACAAACAAACAAAAAAAAGGACACCAACTTAGTAATTCTCGTTATATTTTTTCGATGTTTCGACGATCAATGTTTTTTGGTCTGATAGAACAATATTGATGTCTTAACCCTAGTTATGGTAACAATGATTAATCATTTTTAATAAATCGCACTTGCTGATTTTGTGTCAGAGACCGATTTTGAAGCTATTGTTTTAAATTTAATTTTGATCAATAGTTTTCATTAATAGTGATCAAAAGAAAGTTTAAAACTGCGTGTAAGATATTTGTGTTTACATCACGATGCTCAACGCACCTGAAGGTGATTTTATACTAGCGGAAATGAAACACCTTACAATTCAAAGTATGTAATTGGAAATAACTTGACATAAGTTTCACGTGGAATCAATCCGCCAAAGTTCATATTATGTTTAAGAAGGCCTTTGTCCAATGTTTGTTAAATTTGCCGATGTATACGTGGTCGGTATTACTTAATATACTCCCCGTCGAAAGTATTGTAACACCTTACCTTATTTTTTTTTGAATACCTTTGTCTTAAGGCGGAAATACACATGCTGTAGCTTGAACAAAAACATGCCAACATTTTGAAAATGGAATGAAGTTTCTGTCCATCTTTAAGAAGACGTCATATTTATTAGTTTATGCTAATGTCTAAGAGTTTATATTTGGAAAAATACATTTTGTAAATTTCAAAGATTTTAGATTAAATTAGTCGATGTAGTTATACGTGATCGGTATCACCTAATATACTCCCCGTCGTATTATTGTAACACCTTACCTGATTTTTTAAGAAGACCTTTGTATACCTATGGAAACTTAGTCTGTATTGCATAGGAATAATTACTTCCCCAATTTGACGGCATGTATATCGCCTTTATAGTTGTTGCGGATTAGCAGATGTATACGTGATCGATATCACAGAATGAACTTATGCCCCCATTAAAAGTATTGCATCTCACTTTACCTATTACTCTTCATTTGACGGGAGCTTATATTTCAAATGGGATCGGGAATGGATTTGCTCATAACTTTAAAGGCTGTGAGAAATGAACTCAAAGGGATTAAACTACACCTTATAGTCAATATCTCTTAGATCATCAGAATATTTTATGTTAAATTTCATATTTAAGTTGATAAAGAGTTCAGGTTTGTCTGTTTTGGTTTGTCTGGGAGTATCTGAAGAGGCTTGTTGGTATGTATAGGGAAGGAAAGTACTTCAAGTAGATGCTCAATATTCTACTCAACGGTGCTTAACTCCTTACTTTCCTCTTCCTTACCTTAGATTTTGGGACTTTACTTTTTAGCATCAACCCAAACACACACTAGACTTGCAAGCAAACACTTGGAATAGCCCTCAAAATATCCTTCCTCCTTAGCATATTGTATATATATACATTCTTTCTTCAAATACGTATTGCCATAGTTATCCTCATTTTTATAACTGGTGGTCTAAAAGAACCCAGAGTAAATAGTCATTGAGTTACCTTAAATAGGTTATATGTTATGGCTCGTTGTATAAACAGGTTATACATTTCTTAATAACACGATTAGCCAGTCGCCCCATGGTTGAATTATTTCTTATTCTTTATTTTACTAACCTTTTAATTTTTATTTATTTACGAAGCCGTTTTCCTATATAAACGAGGTTCTTTTCGAATTTTTCGTCTTGGTCCTCTGATTACAACGATCTTTTATTTAAATAAACGCTGTAAAAGATCCTGTTCATCCTTTTCTGCAATTTTCTTCAAACGTCGATTTGGCTTATTTTGACATGCCAATTTAACTTGTTTATATTTTGAAAACTATTGAATGTTTTTCTAATTTACTCTTTTTGTATTGTTGTATCTATACCCTTATAACGATTCTTTATGCTTCTCGTCCTCCGGTTGTCTTTTGTATGCCGCCTCATAATTATTTTTTGAAGTGTATATTGTCCTTAACTTAAATTTTTGCATACAAACTACTAGCTATCTACTGGTTGTCGCATGCTCAATTGCATGCCTCGAATCTCAACCTGCAAAGCCTCCTTTCCTGCTAAAGTTTTCGCATGCAAACTATACTTACCATGGTTGTCGCATGCTCAATTGCATGCCTCAAATATTAACTTCCTATGTGTCTTCCCTAAAGTTTTCGCATGCAAACTATACTTACTTACGATGGTCATCGCCTGCTCAATTGAATGCCTCGGATCTCAACTACCAAAGCCTCCTTTCTTGCTAAAGTTTTCGCATGCAAACTATACTTACCATGGTTGTGGCATGCTCCAATGTATGCCTTGAATATCAACCCCCTTGTCTCTTCCTAAAGTTTTTGCATGAAAATAATTATCCTGGTTGTCGCATGCTCAATTATATGCCTCGAATATCAACCCCCTTGTGTCTTCCTAAAGTTTTCGCATGTAAACTATACTTTCCCTGGTTGTCGCATGCTCAACGGCTTGCTTTGAATCTTAACCCCCAAAATCTCTTCCTACAGTTTTCGCATGAAAATAATTATCCTGGTTGTCGCATGCTCAATTGCACGCCTCGAACTGAAACCCCCTAAATCTCCTCCTAAAGTATTCGCATGCAAACTAATTATCCTCGTCCTATGGTTGTCGCATGCTCCTACGCCAGTGTCTCTAATCCTAAGTTATTTTTCTAGGGTTTTTATTATGCTCATTTATTTTGTCTCTTCTCTCTATCGTCCTTCTGGTTTGCTAGCTAAGTATCTGTCCCTACGCCAATAAATTCTCCTTTAAGTTGCTGCTCATTAAATTGTATCGTGGTAAGTATACTCTCGGCGTTTTGTAAACCATGAAGGACTTTGATTTTTTTATATTTAATAATTTTTATGACGAACAAATTAAAACTGCTGTAGTAGTTAATCTACATTGATGAATTAATCTCAATTGATATTTTAGTTTCCAAAGAAAATTTTTAAATTGTCTTTTGGGTATTATATAATAATACAATATTTGAACAAGACTACAAGACTAAGACTACTGATCAAAACAATAAACACCTGTGATAGAAATGATATTTTTAGATTTGTTATATATTTTAATATTTAATTTGAATATATTAATCATATTTTAATCTGAAGGGTTTTTAATTTGAAGGGTTTTGTCGTTTCATCTCTAAACCCCCTGAGTTTCTAGGGAAAAGTTACAAGATTATACAATTCTTTTGTAAAATAATGAAATTACTTTTGTCACACGATGTCTTGATTTAAGCGTTTCCTCGTACTAAAGAGATTCCAGGTTGTACATTAAACCAGATTGTTTGGTTTATGTTCTAGAAAGCATTTGACCCTTAACCCCATAGTATAATTCCTTTATTTACTTTAAAACCAAGGGATACGGCAAGTTTATTGTTATTAAGTTGGAGCGTGTTTATCTTAAATTCAGCTTTTGTTTTATCTATGAATCTTGACCTTTCGCTCTTCCATTATTTATTAGTTTTCTCTACCCGTTACGTATGCGGGACCGTTCATGAAAGAACCCTACTTTACCGCGTCGTTATTTTTATCTGCAATTGCGGAATATATTTTTTTTATCCTCCCTTTTATTAATTCACTTTCTCTAAAAATCTTCAAATCTAAAAACTTCGAACCTTACCGTTGTTATACTTAATGTATCTTTGACATCCATCCTATCTTAAGCAAAGTTTTCCGTCAAAATGATTTAATTTTAGATAAGAGGTTCTACTCCGAATCTCCACAGTATCATAAATATGCCTCAATAACCCAAATTACTCGTTCAATTTGCTCTTATTACATTAAATCTCCTTTATATATTTTGGAAAAATTAATAAAAAATGAAATTTAGTGTGTCTTTCCCATTTTAATCATATCCCTTTACACGTTTAATTTATGTCCTCTGAGTCTTAAGCTTGATCAAACAGCGGTCAAGCAATGGTGTCAAGCATGATTGATGGTCTAGGAACTCGTTTGAAGCTTGGGTCAAGCCTTGACGGAGATAGATGGAAAGTTTGAATGAGTCAAGCGGCTTGACGGATCGCTTGATAGTCTAGAGCAATTTTGATCAAGCATTCCGTCAATCACCTGCTCGACACCCCAAATCCTGATTTTAAACCATGGCGTCTACACAATACTGATTCATTATAGTCCAGGAGGAGCAGTTCACTAGTCGAAAACTCCGCTACAAATGAGTTTTGATGAGAAGATTGATGGGATGCTTGATGCGCCCCAAGGCGGCTTGAAGCTCGTGTCAATCAGCTTGACGCGATGTTTTGATCAAGCGGCTTGATAGTGTATGAACTGCTTTAGTCAATCTAGTTTCAATTATAAAGATGTTTTAGAAAAATAACTAGTTAATTGATAATTGTGACTAGACTGAAATTTAAATCACATTGTGGAGCATTGCGTGAAGTAAATGATATCCGAACCTCGGCTATTTTTTACTCTAATCTATCTAGTTTAGGATTTCGAAAACGATCTACAAAACCCTAATAACACCGTAAAATAGGTTTTGATGATGACGTGATATATGATATAAATTAATAATACAATTCTATTTGCTGGTATGGAATTCCATAAAAGTCAATTTCTTAATGCTATGAATACTTATTTTGACATTATTAATAAGAGGAAAAAGTTACTTATTATGTATTATACCTAAACGGCATTTAAATTATACTTTTAAAAAAGCACTTGACTTTTACTTGAAATTTAGTAAAGAAACCTTAACGCTATTTTATTTATTATATTTCAATAAAATACTTATTATATTCGAGAACAGAATTATAGTTAAAAAGTGTCCTCTTTGAACTCTTCTTTTCTGCATTATACAATTTTATATTTAATGAATAATATCAAAAGGATTTATATCGTGAGGAAAGTTCTTTGTGAATGTTATTCACATATTTAGTAACATAAAGCATGTTAGAAAGGACTCAGCCAAGCATGAACCTCCATTGCTAACCTCCTTTCTCGTGCTTCATAATTCATATTTTATTATACTTCATTTCTATTCATTTACTTTTTTTTTATTTTAATAAAAATTATATTTATCATGTAATTTTTTTTAAAAGAATATTTATCTTGCGGTAAAAAAGGTGAAAAGCATCTTTAACCTTTCTATTCGTACCTATTCATTTGTAAATAATAAACGCTTCATCCTCTTTTTGGTTTTGATATTTAAATTATAAGAAAAATTATGGTTTGACTAATTTTGCTTCCAAGCTTACCAGCGGAACCTATTTCATCATAAAATAATTATTTTCTAGTGCCTGTCTGTCGGTCTGTCCGTCCAAAAATTTAGTGAATTTTCATATTAAAAACTTTAAATATTAGGCCATAGTTAACCCCTTAGTTCTTTGTTAATTTCATTTTAGAGCTATCTTGAATGAAAGAAAGTTTTTGAATTGGGAGACAGAAGATTTGTGTTCTTCGGAACGATAACATAGCCATAGCTTACCACAGCAATAATTGTCTGCCAATTAGTGTAGCACAGAGCTTTTTTGCGTCCTATCCCACTCTTAATTATATATTGCTAATAGGATCCATTATTATTTAATTTATTTTATTCCTTTCCCCCTATTACAAAATAAACCGCCGTGGTGAGTATTTTTAAAAAATTAAACGTGGTAATAAAAGAAAAATTGTACGTATGAGAAGTTTGGATTTAATATTGGGCTAGTTGTGACCATAGTTAAACTATTTTAAACCATAGTTTTGAAATAGTTTTTATGATATGGTGGTTTGCAAAAATGTCTGTCGTTCAAGCAGACAGACATGAGAGTTAAAATGCTTCCTGAAGTCTGAAACGAATGTTAAAAACATTTTTTCCGTGGTAGGCTGTGAAATAGTGAAATAAACTTTAGAGCCTAAAAAACAAAGCTAAAATCAATTTTTTCATTACGTGGACTTGAAAAATCTTTTCTTTACTCCAAGCAGTTATCAAAACTTCCGTATTAGCGCTACTTTCTTAGTGAAAAGACGATTGAATTCCGCTAGATGGCAGTGCGTTTTATTTATCTTTTCTTATTATGTAACCTCTTTTTAAGGTTTCTTTTTTTTTAAATCTTAAGTTTGAACTAATATTTGTTATTATTATATTGATTATTGATTAATATTTAATGTTTTTTCATTGTCTGCTACCTCGAAAAAAATAGCTACACGACTGTGAAGTGTTATTTCTTTACCTTGGCAATATTTCCTGTCTCGCTTCGCTCGACAGTAAATGTAATTGCCGCGGTAAAGAAAAAATTCACTTCACAGCCTTGTAACATAATATACTATTTTACATTATTCAAAGCATCAATTAAGCAAAATGCAATAAACGCAAATGGTTTAATCTCTAATGCGTGAGAGCCTCACACTTTTTTTTTTTTTTTTTTTTTTTTTTTTTTTTTTTTTTTCGATAATGAAGTGTGGTTGGATCAGGGGTATCCAACTCCAGTATTCTAGAGGTGTAAGAGCACTAGCGCTCCACGGGAAGATGGTGGTAAAAATGGTAAACTACTTATGATCTTTTGACATTTATACTATATTGTAAATAAACAATAATAAAAAAATAACTGCCTCGGTGGCCGAATGAGATGCGCGATCGCCTAAAATGCGGAAGTTTCCGGGTTCGATTCCAGGAAAATGTTCAATTAATTTATTAATTTATTTCTTTGAATTAAAAAGCTCGAAATCTTTTGAATGGTGTAAAAGATTTAGTTACAATATTAACCGCATCTTCCCGTGGAGCGATAGTGTCTAACACAGGTAGATAAAGAGGGGAGTTGGAAATCTTTCCATTTAAGGATTCTATGATCGCTGGGTTGGATTATGAATTTTGTTTTGAGTATTAGACTAAAATTATTAATCTGTCTATTGGTGGGCTACATTCGACACATTATGCAAAAATCAGATCATTATCTTAAAAATCAGATGAGTACTTTTAAAGATATATTTGTTAACAATACAAATTATTAAATAGAAATTATTAAAATAATTGAGGGCAAGATGAAGAGAGACCAATGAGCGCAGTTGGTTTAAACATGTATGTCACCAACGATAGACTAATTATGACCTTCAACCCAAATTTTATTTAAAAAATCTTCAAAGTACAAAGTGGCTGACTTTAGTTCATTTTTAGCAGCAATCTATTACTAAAATAAAATGTTCACGGGAAATAGACGCGTATAATTATGAAAATATGTAGTGTGATTTATTAATATCCCCTTTTAGATTGTAATCTTGTTAATTGTTTCGTGAAGTTTACGGCATCAAACTTAAAGTCAACACCGATTTGACTTTAACCTAGTGATATCCTCAAGATAAATGGCTTTGCATGTACTCTGTCGGGTTAGTTATAGATTATACATCGTCTATCTACTGGCTACACTGTATGGCTTAGCTGATAACAATGTTATAGTTTCCGACAGTTGCTTGGAGATAAAGTAGAAATAAGAAAAAGTTGCTGCAACTTTGTCTGAGAGATTAGATACATACGACTAGCAGTGCTATATATGTAGAACTTCTCCCATAGCCTCCTAGAACAGTAATATAATCAACTCCCTAGATGCGATGTCATCCCTCTCGTTTACTGAAATGAGGGAAACCTGACCCAGTTTACCAGAGTTGTTTGCTATTCTACCCAAGATTGTCTTTTAGTGTTCATGTTAGAAAAAAAAATGTAAAATACAATAGAAATAGCTAAGAAGGTCAAAACATTGAATATGTAACAACGTATATCTACAGGGTGACCGGAAGTTAACCAGCCAAACTTCATGGTTAGTTTCTATGGCCAAATTGGAACAAAAAATGTCGAGAAAGCATATGCCCATTTCTCAATAGTTCTCGAGATATCGATTTATTTCTTTTTTTTTACGTGTTTCACGAAAATTTTCAAAAAATACCAAATATCTAAAAAACTAAATGAAATAGGGAAATCAGGGTAAGGAACAATTTTAAAGAGCATAAAAAAACATTTCAGAATCACTAATTCCTTTTCAAATTATCAGCTGCTAAGCATCTTTTAAGTCCTGTTACATTTAAAAATTTGGATTTTTTAAAATTCGACCCCAAAATTCCTGAGCATCTACTCTTAATTGAAGGATGCTAGAAGTGTGATGATTTCAGGAAAAACTTCTGCTTTTCATAAGCTTTCAAATGGTATAATTAAAGTTTAAGATCAACGGACTAGTTTTTGAATTATAGTGAATTGAATGGTACCAGACGTGCATTTTTTTGGTCCGGATCAAAACCAATTCTAGTCTAGTACAAATGCAAAAAAGGTTTCCCCAAACGATACAACATCACTTAGGGTTTCTTATAGGAAATTTGGCGCTGAACAAAAAAGTTCCTATAAACATGGTTACGAAAAAGCTTCGTTTTTGAGATATTCGCAAAAAACATTAAAAAAAAAACCACCAATTTTGGACGTTTTTTATGAACATTCTCAAATAATGCACTACTTATCATAAAACACCTTAAAGGAAACCTCGTAAGGAATATAATTTTTTGTTGAATAACACCCTTTCCAGCACTGCACGACAAACTCCTGATTTCCTGTGAAATTTCAAAATTTTACGTCCCACGTCTCTGTGACTTTATTAGACAATCCATTAAGGTGATCTCCATCAACGCTTAACATTAAAAGATTTTGTTGTAGACAGCTTAATTTAATATACTTCGACTCTCTACAAGATTTGCTTCAAGAAGTAATATGGTAATAATTGTATTTTTGGAGAATTTTTATAAAAACCTTCAAAATTGGTGTTTTTTGTGAATATCTCGAAAACAAAGCTTTTTCGGAACCATGTTTATAGGAACTTTTTTGTTAAGCGCCAAATTTCCTTTAAGAAACCCTAAGTGATGTTGTATCGTTTGGGGAAACCTTTTTTGCATTTGTACTAGAATTGGTTTTGATCCGGACCAAAAAAATGCACGTCTGGTACCATTCAATTCACTATAATTCAAAAACTAGTCCGTTGATCTTAAACTTTAACTATACCATTTGAAAGCTTATGAAAAGCAGAAGTTTTTCCTGAAATCATCACACTTCTAGCATCCTTCAATTAAGAGTAGATGCTCAGGAATTTTGGGGTCGAATTTTAAAAAATCCAAATTTTTAAATGTAACAGGACTTAAAAGATGCTTAGCAGCTGATAATTTGAAAAGGAATTAGTGATTCTGAAATGTTTTTTTATGCTCTTTAAAATTGTTCCTTACCCTGATTTCCCTATTTCATTTAGTTTTTTAGATATTTGGTATTTTTTGAAAATTTTCGTGAAACACGTAAAAAAAAAGAAATAAATCGATATCTCGAGAACTATTGAGAAATGGGCATATGCTTTCTCGACATTTTTTGTTCCAATTTGGCCATAGAAACTAACCATGAAGTTTGGCTGGTTAACTTCCGGTCACCCTGTATAGAGAAACCCAATCTAAGGTACTGATAAATCACACAGACAATTCAGATGTAAAGAAAAAAACAAAAAAACAAAAAAAACATTTGTCTGCTTAAAGAAAATGAATACCTGCAGTTATTTTTGAATCGTTAAAGGGTAGTTTTCAGGCACAGTCGTGCGTCTGTTTTGTTGCAATGTCACATAGAGGCTTATTCAAACTAAATCAATGGTATATAAGACAGCATGAAGATTGTTCTACTTCTGCTTACAATCATACATGTTTTAGTTTGTAAACTCAAGAGCATTATTTTTCCTGCTTGACGTGGTGTCATTTTTGACGCCAATTTTAGCTGGTCTGTGTCCTTCCTGCAAAGGGTGAATCGAATGTCCGAGAGAGCCACGCGGATTTTGTATACAGTATAAAATAATTATTGTTTTGTTATTTTACCCATAAATAGGTGAGATACAGAAAGGAAAGAAGTCTGAGGGTTCTTGACTGTATCATTCTTTTAAAGCTAATCCACTAAATTTTGTAATAGTTAGTTGGGAGAAATATGATTTTTGCAATGATATTGAGTTTGATTTTTTCTGCTGTATTTTTTTCTACTGATTCATGGCGAATAACCGGAGATCAATGCATTTACAGTTAATCGATTTTAATCGTAGGCTACATTTTATTTTGCAACCATCATTTTCGTTACATCGAAATGTAGTTATGGCAATCAAATCCAATTTAATCGTACCTCCAACATATTTCAATAGACCTTATTGCGATTTCCTCTTTAGATTAGGTTCGTAATTTCATTCTGCATGTAGGGCAACATGCGTTTATAATCTGCCCCTTGAGGTTTAGATCTAATTCGAATCGCTGATAACATGATCCATGATATCACCGCACCCACACGTGTAAAATTTGATTAAAAAAAGGTGTGAGGACACGTGCTAGTGCTTGACCGGTAATATAGCGAGGATTGCAAATTGGAACCTATACTCTCATCCCTTTGCAAACATACCCTGTCGATTGGAGTGTAAACAAAGCGGAGAAATATAAAAATCTGTTCAATTCTTTTTTCGTATTCGTTAACGTTTTATTTGATTTTTTTCACCCCATCGGGGCAACAGTCCATATTTATTATAGCTCTCAAACGGTACGTCGTTGAGAAAAAGTCTCGAATTGAAGTTGTAGCACAGTAAATATGCTATAAGTTTACTACCTAAAATTATTTTTTAGGACTCATAACAGTGAAACTATGCTGATTGTGAAGCTACAATTATTTTCTAGGACTCATAACAGTGAAGTTTCATCAGTTTGCGCAAACATGATTTTTAACTAAATTTCTTTGACATCAGGTTTGCGCAAAATGTTTGATCGTGTATGGGGGTCTTAAGAGGAATATTTACGCTATTCTCCTCGTCTGCGTTTTTCTTCAATGTGTGCGACTCATCATGAGAGAGTTGTAGTTCAATAACCAAACATAGACTTCATACAAAAAAATGTCACAAACTATTTACCGGTTTTGGCTGTTCTAAAGCAACCTTTTTCAGATAATCTATCAAATAAAATTACGTAATTTTGAGAATAGGGGGTGATAGAAAAAAATATTTTTTATCTGCAAATTGAAACAACTTTGATGTAAAATTAAAAAAATCATAATTAACTTATAATTTCCTATAAATATTTAGTTTTATCTAGCCTTGAAGCATTTTAAATTTTAGTTCCTCCTCTAGTTTTTCAATCAACAGTTGAAATGGATCATCTTTATTGTTATTAATTATGGTCAGAGGGTTTTTCAGTTGGTCCATCTATATTTGAATTTCATCATAGGAAGACATTGTAATAGATGCATCCTATGTCGGTGAAAACATTGAAAGATTTACTTGCTGCTCGTACCAGATTTAGGGAATTGCTGAATCGCAAAGAATTTAATGTTGAATCCCTCTCACCAGAGTTGACACATTGACGTTAGGATCATCATTCCAATGCTGGTTTGTTCTTTCACTCCAAGCCTGAAGAAAAAGTAGAGTTGCAGGCGCTGAGTAGTTTTAGGATGATGAGGAATATAATTTGTCCGAAGCACCAATTTAGGTATTTGTCCGAAGCACAAATTAACATGACACCTGATTTACCTTTAAGCATCTTAGTCTTTCGCTTAAGGATTAAGAGGATAGCCATCACAAATTATCACAACTTTTGTTCCATAATGATTACAAACGAATTTGACATACCTCTTAAAAATTTCATTGAAACTTTCAGTTCTATGCCCTATAACCTTGTGGGGTTCACTTTGTGGAGTGAACTCTCCCTATACCACTGTTGTTCGAAAGGGTGGATATTCGGTAATGACGAAAATGCTGAATACAGTGATGATTTTGTAACCTTATACATCCCTTCTTCTAAAACATAAGACATTGGCTATTTTATTATTTATTATTATATTAAGCACGCAATCCATTTATTTCATGACTTAATACTTGATAATAAAAATAAGTTATTGTTTATAGAACATTTAAATTTTTCTAAAAAATATATTTTTAAATATGTCTTTCTTTCTTTCTGTATTACATTTTTTCATACAGCCTATATTCCTAATTAATGATGTTTTCATTTTATTATTTTATCAATTTTTACAAGCGTCATAAAATTTAATGGTCGTACACTGTAACTATGTTTTATTACAAGCCTCGTAATCATCATTAACCATTTGTTATCAGCTGATTGCTCAATTCAGTTTTGTTTTTTTTTTATTTGTATGTAGTTAGTCTTCGATTAGTGCGCGAACGAGTCTTTTTTACAATCTATTTTGGTATTTGTTTTTAGTGGTTTGGATTTCAACATGCTAGAGTAAGTAAAAGTTATTTTAATTAGACTCTATTCTATAGTGGATCTCATTGTGTTTTTTAGCTTTAGCTCAAATCAATATTGTACTGTATTTAATTTCATCGACTGTGTTTTTCTCCTGTGTGTGATTGCGACTCATCATAGAAGAGGTGTAGTTCAATAACCAAACAACGTCTTCACACAAAATAATTGTATTTCTAACAATTTGACCGGTTTCGGCTGTTCTAGGAGACTTTAAAAAGACAAGTGAACTTGAAGTCTCCTTATAACCTACACAGATTATCTGAAGAAGGCTGCATTAGAACAGCCGAAACCGGTCAAATTGTTAGAAATACAATTATTTTGTGTGAAGACGTTGTTTGGTTATTGAACTACCCCTCTTCTATGATATATTTAATTGTTGCAGTCATTTTTGTGGAATAAAAGAAAGCTAACTTCAAAATTTGAAGGTTCTAGTGCGATTGGTTCGGGAGATATCGTCATGTCCATATTTTGTATATAAATAGCCACAATTATGAATCAAGATGGCCAATTGGAAAAATATTTTTAAAAACTTTTATTCATATCATAAAAGATAGCTAATTTCTGAATTTCAAGGTTCTAGTATAATTAGTTCAGGAAATATCGTTTCATTTCACATAATAAAAGCCGCCATCTTGAATCAAGATGGTAAATTTTAGTGAGCACTTTGAGGATAAGAGAAACCTCTATGCGAAATTTCAAATCTCTAGCTCAGGGGTTCTCAACCTTTCAGGCTCTGGGCCCCCCTTTGAAAATTGACGGGAGCTCACGCCTCCCTCCCCTACCATTATTGGTCAATACATAGGGTACAATCAAAATATGAAACGTATGATGGTTAGGTTAGCTAAAGCTGGTTATTAAATTAAACTTCAGATAATTTTACAAACGTTTAATATTACTATGTACATAACTTTAAACATAAGATATTGAAACATACAGATATTTTGAACTATAAAATCAGCCAATTCCGCAACATTAATGAGAGGACTGGCACTGTTTATCCTTGACAAGTTTTTTTTATATTTGGTAGTAACTGAGACAAAGCACACCTCAGGTCATTTTCGACATCCAGTCTTGCTCGATATTTTGACTTTATGTATGCTAACGCAGAAAATCCAGATTCGCAGAGGTATGTGGATGAAAACTGTACTAACAACTTCGCAGCTTCCAAAGCAACTTGTGGGTAAACAGGCAAATAGCTTAACCAAAAATCTTCAACATTCATGTTTGCGAATTCCGCTTTTGCTTGAGAATCACATTTTAGGTCGATTGTCTGTTCCTGAATATGATCAGGAAGTACATCCACGTCGATGTTAAATGGATCTCTTGTCAACTTAAACTCCCAGTTCTCTGAACTAGCATCTGGAAAATAGTTGCTGATTTCATTTTTCAGTGCTACCAAATGCTCTGATATAAGGTCCTTCAATTTTTTTTATTATGTGTAATGGAAGATTTTTTGTATCGTCGAGGAGGTCGTTTAATCTTGGAAAGGATGAAAAGTTTGGCTCTGAACTCTGAAGGCGGCGTTGCCAAAGGGCAATCTTTTCTGTGAAACCCTTAACTGCATCAAAATTCTTTAAAATGTTTTTCTGTCCTTGTAGCTTCAGGTTCAGAAAGTTGAGTGTTTCGGAAAAGTCTGATAAATATGCCAAGTAAAAATTTATCATCTGTAAACTTTCTATACAGATCTTCTTGTCTTGAACTCATCAAAAAAATTTCAACTTCTAATTTTAAGTTAAATAATCTAGCAAGCCAACGAACCTCTGTGTGAAATAGAAGAGTTTCTTGGTCACTATTCAATTCACGACACAACGCCTCAAAGAGTCTAGTGTTCAAAGCGCTGGATTTGACATGATTTACTATTTTAATTGCTATGTTTAAAGTAAAGTTGAGTGATTCAGGTAATGTCTGACATGCTAAAGCTTGTCTGTGTATGATACAGTGAGAACCGATTATTTTAGGATTATTTTTTTTAGCGAATTCTATAAATCCCGATCGGCATCCTGTCATGGCTTGGGCTCCATCAGTACATATGCCAACAACTTTCTCCCAAGGAAGGTCATTAGCAGCTAAAAAAGTATGAAGAGCAGAAAATATATCAACCGCTTTAGTTGTCGTTTCGAGGGATTTTGAAAACAATATTTCCTCAAAAAATTGTTTTCCTTCAATAAATCTGCAGTAAAACAATAGTTGTGCATGTTTTGAAACATCGGTTGTTTCATCACACTGCAAAGAAAAGAACGGGGAGCTCTTTAGTTTTTGCACTTCTTGATTTTTTAAATCCAGAGCCATTTCGTCTATTCTTCGTTTTACTGTGTCGTTTGAAAGAGAAATTTTTGAAACTTTACTACAGCTATCTTCACCAAATATAATACTACAAGCAGTAAGTAAACATGGTTTTATTAATGACTCACCAATTGTATGTGGTTTCTTGTCCTTTGCTGTTGGTAAATAATATTAGCAAGTTATAATATTACTTGTATTATCAATTGTCAATCTTAAAATATAAATTGAGTGTTTCTCTGTCAAGATACCAAGTGTAAAGTGTATTAATTACTAGAGTGTAATATACCACTGCAACAGTTGCAATCAACAAGGCAATTCTGTAAGATGCTTCTACAGCTTTCTCATTTTCCATTCTAAAACTCCCAGTAGAATCAAGTTTTATCCGTTTAAGGCTATCTTTCTTAGCAATAAAAAAGCCAGTGGGCTTGTCTTTCAGATTAGAATGATTTGTTGTCAGGTGTCGTTCTAAACGTCCTGGTCGCATTGCATCATTACTAAGAACAACATGACAAATAACACATTGTGGTAATTGACTACCGTTCTTCTCAATGAAGGTAAATCCGTATTTAATATAGTCATAAGAATATAGTCTTTTCTTTTGTAGTGATTTAGCCAATTTTAAGTCCTAATAACACACAAATTGTCACTCTCACTTATTAATACGTTTAAAACAAACAATACAGGCGACAAGAATCACGCGACTGGCGACACCGGTACTTATATCTCTGGATGACACCAGAGTAGAAGGGGTAGAAGGATACTAGCTAGCACTTACAAGCGGCAGATTGGTAAAACTTTTATGTATCAACTGTTATCAGCTGACTTAATCGGATTGTTCGCTCTACCCCTTACGTACTCCGAGGATTAACCATTCTCATACTCTTAACAGTGTTGCCAGATTAATATAGAGTTATTACAGTTATTGTGTCTCCGAGTACTAAGTACAAAACAGTACGATAATTTTGATATTAATGTCTGACTGTCTTGCAGACTCGTATGCAAGCATTTTTTTACTTTTTTACTTTCTCATATAAAGAGAAAGTATTGTGATGGCGTGAAAATTCGATTTTGATGAATTTACACGTTTTGAGGTCCCCTGAGTCCAAAAAAGTGGTTTTTAAAAAATGTCTGTCCGTCGTCTGTCGTCTGTGCAGACGCCTGGAGCCTAAACTACTGGGCCGATTTTGACGAAATTTGGCATACACGTTCAGAAAAATCATACCCCGAGGCGAAATCGAGAAATGAATTTTAACTCCAAATTTGAGGGCGCTACCCCCCAAAAACTCTGAAAAAACACGAAAAAAAATTATTTCTCGAAAACGGTTCCGACGATTTTGATTAAAAAATTCTAAAATGTAGTCAATTTAAATACGAATCTAATGATATAAGCCGTTTTCCCGGGAAAAATCTAGTTCCTGAGAAAATAGCTTAAAACGCGGATGGAGAGAGCCCGGGTTCGATTCCCCGCCCGGGGGAAGTTATTTTTATGATATTTTTGATGAAATTTGCAATAGTAATTAAATGTACATATGAGAAAGTTTGTCTGAGTTGTCTCGGACCGATTTTTAAAATATATACCTACCACAAAACTGAGTAAATTAAAATTATTTTATTAATTTTTTTAATACACTCACGCCTCCCTTGTAATTCGTCTACGCCTCCCCAGGGGGGCGCGCCCCCCAGGTTGAGAATCACTGCTCTAGCTATTGCCTTTCTAGAGATACTGAGATAGATAAGTTAGTCAGTGAGTAGTATTTTCAGCTTTTATATAATGCACCTACTTATTGTTATATAAATTATTATTACATGTATAAAATTAAATATAATGTAATAATATAATCTATGATAACGATCTTAATAGCGATGACTAGAATGTATATATTTTTTTAGGTTAATCTTCATGGCAACACTGTTTTCTCTCTTATCAGTTATCAATTATAAAAAACTATTTCTGTTTTTATGTGAACGTAATCTTATTTATTACCTTTCGAATTCGTTGTGTTAATTTTTTAAGTTAGAAATGTTAATTATTAAAGATTTGAAATTTAATACGATAGTTGAAAGTCGGAATGATATAAGTTTCGAGTAATATATTATTTTAATGTTTTGATTTCCAAATAACTCAAACTGCTATACGATTTTTGATTATCGGTTGAATTAAGATAAAACACGTTCTAAATGATGTGTCTTCTCTATTTATCTGGAGTTGAAAGTTTAGTTTTACTGACCAAGCTAACACCTTTTTGTTATGAACTTTGGTAACAAGTGAACTTCAGGCAATATAAGGTTTGTTTTAACAACTTTTAACCCTTCTATTTGTATTGTCTCACGGGTCGTTTGGGAATATTTAAGGACAGATTTTACGCATGCGCGAACATTAATAAAACATCCTCAGGTTGGAACAGGTTTAGGACTATACTTCGCACCGTATTAAAAATATTCAAGGAAACCTAACTGTTAGAGGGAACCTTACCGTTGACATTTGTGACTGTTGACATAAGTGTGCTTATGCGCTTACCATACAAACCAGTACTTAGTATTGCCAGAGGATCGTTTGAACCATACAGTAAATGGTTCGCAAACGATCCCTGCCCGGATTGGAACAGTTTGGAGAACGCTACGAAACACATTCATACGCTGGGTTGGAACGACTTTTATCCATTGCGCATGCCCGTGATGATCCCGCGGACGATCACTGCTGATAGGTCTAACTATAGGTTTGTTAGAAGGAACCTATAGTTTAAGTTTAATTTCCATCCCCACTTACTGATCTTTTCTTGTTATATAAATTAAATTCTAATCAAATGAAATTAAATGATTTTGTCATTATATTATATGACATCTTTTTTATCCAATCAAATTGAAACTTTGCCCCTAATCTCTGTACCAATAAAAAAAAATTGTATCACACACTGGTAAAAACATTGCTTGGTAAAACCAGTTAACCGTAATTGTTATGAATATTTTCAAAGCGTCTTTTTATATAAACAAACAACTTCCCAATGGCTCTCAACTATAATTCATAAATAATATGAAGTGGTTATAATAAAAAAAACTTTGTTTTTATCGCTAAGAATTATTCCTCAATTCCTTTCGCTTTCAACATTTATATCTACGATTTATACGAAATATATACATTTTATCTATTTAGATGCGTAGAAAGTGATTCTTTTTCGTAGTTGTGTTCATTGCGCATGCGCGTTCATAATTCTTCACCTTAACGCACGATTAGCGTGTTTGTTTACATTTAACAAAACTAATTTGCTGTTTGTTTAATTAAAGTAACTGTTTATATCGAGTTTTTAGTGAGAAACAATGAGTGATTTAAGTGATTATGACGAATATGAGAAGAATAATACGCCTCCCGAAATAATTAATTCGGCTCAAAATACAACTAGTGAATTAATGTCGTCATTATCAAAAGAGAAATACGAACACATACAGGAAGTTTACTAAAAAAAAAAATGTTTATTTACTATTAAAATCCAACAATCATAGATAAAGTTCGGTAAGCAGCTCTTGCTAAAACTGCATTTTTCTTTGCTCGTTTGTTTTACAAAAACTCGTATGCAAAATGCTAATTTTCCGCACTAGACGCGTTATGTACTATTATACCAAGTCAAAACAGAGAAAATTTTAGTAAAAGTAATTACATTATTGTTCACAATCAGATATGCTTTGCTCTTTGCCCCCGTGTGTTTATCTAAACACTTGTGCAAACATAATTTATTCGTGCACTTGTCTGTAAGGTAATAAGGTGGTATCATAACAGCTGTTTGACTTTTTAAACAGCTGTTCGAAATGTAAAGAGCTTGGGGTTTGTTGTCACAGTTTTAAAACTTAATATTTATTCATCTCGGGTTGAACAGAAGGAAAAGTTTTTGTATTTTTAATGTTACGTACTTTAGCAACTCCTTTAGCTTCTTATTTTACTTCTCTCTCTCATTAAAGTTGTCTCTGTTTACACTTTTTTTTCGTAAAAAAAAAAAAAAAAAAAAATCTACCACTTGTCAACAAAGTTTTGTTTAAAGAATGGTTTAAAGATAACTTCAAAATTTGATTGTTCAAGTTTAGACTACACATGCTTTGAAACATCTTTACTTTAATCTCTCTTGATTTTAAAACTTTAACTTTTTATTTATTTCATGTAAACTAGAAGCGATAAAATCTTTTTTTGCATAAATCACTTATATTGTGCGCATTTAATAATGTATGTTTCGCGTATATACAATATACAGGGTGGCCACGATAAACTGGCTCACCCAGTTATCTCTTTTAGAGAAAAAATGTAAATGGTAACTCAACTTGGATTTTCGGGTTGTTTTATAATATATGATTTCCAAAAATATTTGTATCTAATAGTTTCGGTGGTATCGCTTTTAACTTTGTAAACTTATATGGTAATCTATATTTTTTCTATTTTTTTCTCAAATTAGATTGCTTTAGACGAAAAATTAGCCTGTTTTTCACTTATTTAAGTTACCTAGTTGACTGCATTTACTGGTCAAAAGTCAAACTGTTTCCATTGCATTCAGAAACATCGTTAGTATATGACCTCTTTTGATCAGTGTGTCGACAATCTTCCTTTTTCTCTCCAGTTTCGAAAAAGTGGAAATGGAGAAAAAGGTTTGACTTTTGATCAGTAAATGCATTTAACAGACCTAAATAAGTGAAAGAAACATAATTAAGATTATCTCGTTAAATATGCGATTTCTTTGTTTACTGTATTTTACATACTAAAATGTCATTTTTGTTATATTGAAAACTGAATATCTTGGTCTTGAGCGTGCATTTTAATTTTAAACAATAAACATTTTTATTTAAATTAACAAGCTGAGATTGGAACAAAAATTATAATATTCCTAATTTTTAATTAAAAAAACACTTTTATCCCCACAATTGTAATGTAATTTTTCTCTCATCGGTAGAATTTTGCTCAACGTTGTCGTAATTGCGTTAGTATTATTATTGACATGTGCTTATCACTTTATTGTTATCACTAAAAAGTTCTATACTTTGACTTTATCAAGTTATTTAACTGCTCAAAAATTGATTACCAGCTAACTAACACTAAAGTAATTAGTTAATTGTACGAACATTGATAGTTAATTATAATTGAGTATAGTTAATTAAGTTGTCATGCATGTGTTTTGGTACATACAAAGAGTTTTTTAGGAAATTTAAAAAATCGTTTTTATTGTCACAAATTTTATCTCCGCTTAGGACAAATTTAGGAATTGATAAGGGTCCTTGATTGTGCCTAAGGAACCTTAAAAAATAGTATTTGAAATGATTCTATGAGCTTTGAAGTACTTAATATTATTACAGAAATCTCGCTTGATTATAGTATTATTTCTTTCCTTCTATATTAAATATTTTAGTTAGTTAATAATTTGCATATTATAATCCTTTTAGCTCACAACTTTCCCAAGCAATGTAAGTAACTACTAGTGCATATTTAATTTCCTCCTACCAGGATAGATAGATTTAAATGAATACAGCTTAAATTTAAAGAGTATAAATGGAGTAAAGTTAATTAAAAATATAGTCTATCTATATCTTTTAAATTAGTTGTAGGATAGTGAAGTGTTCGTTCGGCTCACTTTTAACGAGAGATCTCGACTTTAAGCAGATGAAGAGGGAAATATCTGTTTTATTCATATTTGACTTTAGCTCACTGTTGCTGGAGCACTTGAAACTTAAAAGAAAAAAACCGCCAACATTTCTTACCTCTTGAAATTGCTGTGATTAGCATATGTATGTAATAGTATGTCTTTCTGGGTGTGTATTAGATACGTATGTGACAGTATATTATATGCTATTTAATACCGACTGTATTTCTTGACCATTCTAACTAATAATCATCATACCACTTCCAATATAAATTATATGTAAACGTCAAAATATAAATATAATAATAAAAATGTATAATATTTTTGTAAAAGTCTAATATGGCTTCCAAGGATAAAAATTATTGTATAGCAAAGCAATTATTTTAATATCTATAAATACCCGGTATCTAACCAATAAATGATCTATATTCGAAATATTTTAGATTTTATAAATTATGGGATAGAAGATAATTTTGAGCTGTTTTATTTTTAAAAAAATATGAAATTACTCGATAACTTATTTTTATTAGTGTAAACTTATTTTTATTGTATTAGTGAATTACCTTAGATTTGACTTTAAACTTAATGATTTATAATTTAGCTAATTATTAATTTAAAATGTTGTCATTAGATTGATAAGTACGCTGTATGTGAAAGCAAACCTTAATATAAGGCCAGCCTCACTTGTTTATATTTTGTAAATAAAGTGTTTATATATACCGATTCTCCATTTTTATAACGGCCATTTCAATTAATACAAATACTTATAACAGTGTGAAATAATAAAAAAACAAAAGAAAATTTAAATAAAATTTTATAAATATTATATAATATATGTACTTTTTTTCCTTCATCATAACTCAAAAACACATTTTTTTAAATGTGTGCGATATAATATGATATATTTGGCTCCGTTTTTGTACCAATTTATCTTTGCGCCATATCTCCTTGATAATTTCGTTTTTTGTCCCACCCCCTCTTATTTTTTTTTAACAAATAGTATAATCATTGTTATTCTTTGCCAAAAAGCAAAAAAAAAAAAAACAGGTTTCAAGGAATTTTTCATACGTAGCATTAACCAAATAAAGGTTTGCCCCCAAAATGTTGAAAATTATTTTAGGTACTGATTGGACTAGACACTTCAAAGTACTGTTGAGTCTTCCTAATCCGGACTCCGGACCCCGCTAGTCCGGATATCCGCATAATCTGGACGGGCCAAAAACTACGCACAAAACCAGGGTCTTATTAGGTTTATGAATTTTTAAGATTATCGGGGTTTCTGCTTTTAAAGTCTATTAACAATTATAAAATTTCTCCTAGTATAAGTTAGCAGGTGTATTCCTGGAGGAACACCCGGTATTCTTTTAAAAATAAACATTTAAAATAATTATGAATTCTTTAATCGTATTACGAACCAATTAAATTCTGTACTCTTTATTTTATTATTTATGGTTTTGAATCGATTCATGATAGATGTTTGAATTGAACACAGGGAATTATTTATGATCATTTATCTTTTAACTTTAAAAAAGCCCTTTGTAGTGTATATCAATTACTGACAACAAAAGAAAGTTTATACTGATTGTTGGATTTCCAAAATAATTTAAAGCTCTGTCCAGAACACAAAATTGAAATCAGTCATGGGTTCAAATCGATCTTTCAGTTCGGACAAACTGAGAGAGTACATCATTCTGTTTCCGTTGCCGTTTTGCAGGACGTGTATGTATATTTGTATATTGCAGCGTGATTTATCTTTTTCTCTATACACTCATACCAATTTTTCTTTTGCTCAATTTCACATCCCGTATTCGCTCGATATCATTTTTCATTTACGGTTGATAGCTCAAATTTCGGTTGCTAATTTTGCTCAAAGTGATTTGTCAGTTGAATTTCTAAGTTGTTTTTAAAATTTCAGATTTAAACTATAGTGGTAATAAGTGATTTTTTAAATAAGTGAGTGTGAAGTTGCGATTCATATGGCTAACTTTACTCCTCTTTGATAACTTTTTTTTAATCAAAATTTTCAGATTTCAATGAGAATTTGCCTAAATTATTCCATTTTATATTGTAATACATCACTAGACTCATTTACTAAAGTTTACATGATTTTTTTTTTGGAAGATTGGTTATCTATACTTTATGGTGGTGTCTAAGGATAGACTTGAAGATAATGTGGATTTGGTCTTTTTATCTTATGATTTTATCTTTTAGCGAATTTTCGAAGAAAATTAAGCTATTGCAATGGCTTCAAAATTTTTTTAATGCGAATTTTTGAAAATTGTTTTCATAGAAATCCGTTTCAGGCCATTCTGAATCGATCCCTAAATTTTAACACTTTTTTTATGTATGTAGGGGAAAGTAGGGTAAAACCGGGTACCATAACTGTTTTCCCCATTTATGAACTTCTGGGCAACGAAAAAAATATCATTTACCAACTATTTTCTTTAGACACATTTGGACTACCAAAGGTTAACCGAATTTGCCAATATAATTTACTTACAAGGTCCTGAAAATAAATTCTGTGGATTTAGTCAAAATCAGAATTTTGATGAATGGTAGGTAAAACCGGGTACTTAAGAAAATCCATAATTTTTAACTGCTATGGCTAATTTATGGTTAATTTATTTATTATTTATCAAAATCTATGATGTTGAAACATTAGTCTAAAGTAACATTTTCACAGAAGTCACAAACAAATCCTCTCTCTCCCTTATAAGCGGTACATTGCTTATGAGCCAGAGGTTGCACTCGTTACACCTTATCCACCCTCCAGAAGCACAGTCAGAATAAAGTTCGTTTCAAATGATATCATTTATTGATTAATAAACAAAACAGTTGTTATTCACCAATATCAATAGCGGGTACTAATAATTATACTAGAGTACCCATAATTATGACTAGAGAGGTTAATAAAATGTAACACAACAATATTGTCACCACAATTTTTAATAATTAATATACGCGTTTCGACTTATAATGTCATCATCAGTATGCGTGTTAACTTTAATTAATTATTAAAAATTGTGGTGACAATATTGTTGTGTTACATTTTATTAACCTCTCTAGTCATAATTATGAAGTGGTACCACAAAATCACAGTCAAAGCAACCAACTATTTGGGTACTACCCAGTTTTGCCCTTTCTATTGGTACCCGGTATTACCCCGTGGGATTTTTTAAAAAACAAATGGCTGTCATTCATCAACAGGTGATTGCAAAAATCTCACACTGGTGTCTAATTATTCTATTTAAACTATATTTTTAAAGAGGTTTACTTTCCACGCATTAAATGTAAGGGCTCTTTGCTAACAACACAAAATTAAGTACGTACTGAATGAAACAAACGATGTTTCGTCTTTCATTAACTATTACAAACCAACTGAGAGGCACCCAGGATTAAGTTAAGGGCATCACTAGATAGATAGCAGGACTAGTATAGGAAAAATTGAGGTGCCCAGTTTGACCCGCCTACCCGGTTTTACCCTACTTTCCCCTATATATGTATGTATGTATATATGTGTCACTCCAGACGATATCTCCCCTTAGGACACACTTAAAAAATTCAAACAAATTTTAAAATGTCAATAATATCAAGAGAAAGGATGAGTTCGTTGGCCAGAACTTTTGGAGTTCATTTAGGGGTCAAATTTTGACCATATAGGGTCAAAAATAGCTTAAAAACATGTTTTCCATTTTACCCCCCTTTTAAATCATAATATGATAAAATTGTACATAACAACAATTACTGTACTCTTAATGAGCTTTCCAACGATGTGCATCTTGAAGGGTAAATACTATTTTGACTTTTGTACCCCATACCCGTGTGTACCACTATTTTGACTTTTGTACCCCGTACCTGTGTGTACCAAAAATATATATTTTTTTCACCAATCCTAATTCTAAACCAAAATATTCCTATATTATCATAAGCCAATAATACGGAGATTTCTTTGAAAATTCGCTCATTAAATCATGGTGCATGACTGGACTTTTTATTACGTTTTTAAAAGAGACCATGTCCGCAAGTTAATATCAATGTAGGACGAAAACCTAAAAAGCCTCCCAATTTGAATTTAATTTTATAGCCACAGCATTCGGATTTGGGCATTATCATTGCCATTAAATAGAAAGGGGAAAAGCCAAGGAGACACCTTAAAACCCCCATACACAGTTTTAATGTTTAATCTTGTATGGGGGCTTTTAGAGAAAAGTACACATGTGACTCCTCCACATGACTTCCTCCACCAAAACCGTATTGATAATGGCCGAATGCTGCTTCGAAATTAAACTTAATATTTAAAGAAGCATTTAGAATTTAAGGCTGTTTTATTAACTTCATTTTAATTTTAAATTATTTAAGTATTTAGGAAATTATAGACCTGGCTTTACAGTTAGATAGTTGCAGACTTAAAGGTCACTGTGCAGACGTTGTCTATATAATTCGATACGTATAATTTAATGCTACAGTCTAAGATATCTGTGACATCTCTCCGTAAGTCTTCTATGTGATGAGTTAATTTTTTTTTCTTTTTTTCAATCATACGAATGCTTTCACTATAACACTATTATTTTATGACAAATTTTTATAATTTAACCGCTTTTTATTCAATATTTGCTTGACTATAAGACCAAAGTATTAAACATGCAAAGTAAAACTTTTAATTAACTGATTAAAGCTATGGAAAATCAGGTGGAGTTGCATCAGTTGCAATCAGATAGTACACTATTTTCCATTATCTGGGTCTACTTACCTGACTGAAACTAATTAGTTCAGTTCATTAAATATCCACGAATTTGTTCTAATTTCTACTAACTTTTAATATTATTGGTTTAAAAATGGAAAGTTTGCGGTATTAGTGCCAGAGTAATTAGAAAAACAAAATTAACTTTTCTACAGAAAGTTGCTCCTTTAAATAATAGATAATAATTTTACATTATGGTTAAATCATTATAGATAATACTTTAGTTTAGACTATAGCTATTTTTTGTTATTTTTAATTAAACTTGGGTTGAGTAAGAAAGAAAAACGATAGAAATAATTATTTAATATAGAAAAGCCTAATATGCTTTCCCCAGTTAATAGTGTTGATTATATTGCTTTTTTATTGATTATTTTAATTCTAGACAAATTAATTATTGAAAACGACCCATTATTGATAAGAACTGACCAAATATACCAAGTCAACAATTCAATAGTTAACAATTCATGTTGGTTATTCTCTAAACGAAATTCAGTGGACGGTACCACAAAACACCCTATATTACAAAGTTCGTTGTATTGACTGAGATTTTGTGGTAATCAAACATACTGGAATCGTTTATATCACTTGTTGAAATAAATGAAGAACATGTACTTATGAATTATATGTTTATTGGTCTATACCACAATTTTAATTTGATACAAATCAGACCGGTTTCAGCCTCTAAAATACTAAAATATAAGAGTTATAAGAATATAAAAGTTTGACGGTAAAAAGGAAAAAAATCGTTTAGTTCAACCCTTTATCGTTTATCCCTTCTATACATAAAATTTTTATATGCCAAAGGTATTAGAATTTCAAAAATAAATTATCAGTTAAGTAATCATGGCTATATTAATGTGATCCAAACCGGTATGGATCGAATATTAACTATTGCAGTTTATTGACAATTTTACTGCTCATAATTTTATAAAGATTTGCATCTCTGACTCGCAATGACATTGACACATCGCCCATCATTCATTGCTGCATTTATATTATCTCTGCTATATTTGAATGTAATATTTTCTGTTTATGTACAGTATTTTTCTCCGTCATATTCTCCTCATTTAATTTTTATATTCTACGTACTTGTGTTTTTGTGTAGGTATATCTAGCCTGGTGGGTTGCACAAGAGCTGTGGAAGAATTACCAGAGTTGCCTGCTCATGATGAGGAGAGACTTCAAAGAGCTGCCAGACTACTTCAGCAAAGACTTATACTTAGACAGTGGCTTCATGACAGGAACCTTCACCATCACCACCACAGGTCCTCTTTCCTAATTAGCTTATCATTGCCCTTGTTTTAAAGGACGAGACTTACGTGTATTTTCATTCTCAGTAATTAAAATGGTGTTTTGTCAGGAGAGAAATTCTTATTATTTTTCTTATATACGTAGTATATGATAGAGTGTCGCTTTAAAAAAAAAACTGTTTACTGTAGAGAGACCCATGGAGCCTAAACTGCTGGACCGTTTTCAATGAAATTAAATGAGATTTTATTGGATTTAAATTCACCATTTCATTATGCTTGTAAGGAAGTTTTGCTCGAGTCTGTTAAGACCGATATTTTTTGTGTCATTAATTCAAATTAACGTTCTTTAACAATATACTGAAGTTGGTACAATGCTGTGATGTCTTTTGTACTGTAACATATAGATAAGATATTCTATAAACTATCTTCATAGTGAATTTATAGAGGGGTTCTAGGATACAGTTTCTTAAGTATAAGTTAGTTACATTAAGCAGTGAGTTCGGCACTTCTTTAGATTGTTACTCCCCTACATTGTTTTAGTATATAAATAAATGTCTTTTACTAAATAACTATTAAGACAAAGGGATTTTTAGTCTAATATACTTTAGGGCAAAGGAATATCTCACTTCTTTGTTATAGGGG
Organism: Gerris buenoi; assembly: GCA_001010745.2. NCBI lineage: Eukaryota > Metazoa > Arthropoda > Insecta > Hemiptera > Gerridae > Gerris > Gerris buenoi. The sequence goes on along the minus strand of KZ651475.1, from coordinate 284,284 downwards.
GAGTAACAGTCTAAAGAAGATCATTCCATAGATCTTCATCAGATTGTTACTCCCCTCTGTTGTTGTTGTTGTTGTTTTTAGCGAATTTCCATTGGAAAAAATTCGCTAATGGAGCCATCCTCATGGCGGGAGTTGGACCCGGGAATGTGCGGCCAAAATACGTTTCAAAGGCCCCTGATCACGAAAAAATAGGTCTTATAAAACTTTATATATATATATGTATATATATATATATATATTAGCAATGTAATTCCGTGTTTGCACACTGCAATAGGCTAAACCATCTGTGAGAGACACCAAGGGATGTGCCACGCAAGCGTGACACATAGGAACTGTTCCAACACCAGACAAACGTCACAAAGATGTTGGCTCGGCAAAACGCCATGTCCTGCATCGTTTCGTCGCTACCGACTCATCAGGGGCCCGACGATGCCCACCCAACTCTGGACCTATA
>KZ651475.1:268521-282890 GCA_001010745.2 Gerris buenoi | reverse complement strand
TGAAAATGGGATATTTATGACGTCATTAACCCCTCCTAATGAGTCAGCAAATATTTTAAAAAATACGAAAAATCAAATGAGGTATCGTTTCTTATGTTTTTTGGGTTCCTCAATCAAAAAAATGAGGTACCAAAGCGATTCGAATAATATTTTTAATAATAATGACAATAGTAATAGTAACACTTTTTGGGGATTTCTTGTAAAGCACGATAGCGCTCGAACGAATTGACGTATCGAAATGAAAATTGCACCGAAAAATCAAGCTCGTTGAGACTATGATCCCTATTGAAAATGGGATATTTATGACGTTCTATGAAAAGGGGATATATTAACCCCTTCTGATGAGTCAGCAAAGATTGGAAAAAATACAAAAAATCAAATGAGGTATCGCTTCTTATATTTTGTGGGGTCCTCAATCTAAAATAAATCCTACCGCGGGTATCCGCAAGCCGAGCGAATTTCCATTGGAAATTTGTAGTTTAATTGTTGAGCAGTCTAAACTTCTTTCAAACTACTACGATTATACAAATACTACAAATTTCCAATGGAAATTCGCTCGGCTTGCGGATACCCGCGGTAGGATTTATTTTTGTTTTTTCTATTAGAGAGTAATAATCTAAATAAGTGCTGTGAGTACCTCACATCAAAAACTTGTGATTTGACAAGATTGTGGGTTTGTTTGTTTAAGTGTATGTCTAACGATAAATGGCGTAAAAATTGACCGACTTGAACGAATTCATAAATTCGGCGCACTGGTATATCTCAGCATTTTGTGAAAACTTTTTCACAAAAAAATGAAAAGTTTTTGGAAATTTCGCACTTAAGACTTTTAAGATTAAAAGAGTCAGCAGGAATTTTTGAACATAGTTTTGAAGGTGTTAAAGAGTAGGCATAGAATGTGTTACTAATGTGACCAAAATGTGGGGGTTGGAAAACGTTTATGCTTGTATAGCATGTTACACCCCCGAAAAATATTTCCTACTAGCCCTATTAAAAAGTAATATGGCATACCTATATAAAAGCGACATTCCAATTTTTAAAATTCTGTAGTCCACATCACTAGTCAAGATCAAGGGTCTTAAGGGGGGGGGGATATCCATCCCCTTTATATAAGATCCTTGTGCACAAGGTTGTGGCTAAAAAGTGACCCCATGAAGATATGTAAAATATGAGCTCAAATTACAATGGGACAAATTACCTTCCTCTTGGTTATAGGTTACTAAGAAAGGTGCGGCAGGTTATCAACAATCAACAGATTGCGTTGTACTCTCACTTGCGTTATATTCTCCTGTGCGTTGTATTTCTTATTTTGTGCTGTTTGTGATTGATATTTGGTCTATATTTAGCCGTTTATAGTGACTTGTTTTGCATTATTTATAATTATAAGTTAATAATCAAGTTTATAACCTGATTAAAAATAAACCTTGAAATTAACAAAGAAGGTATTTTGTCCCAGTTCAAAGGTCGTGGAGCATGCACAGTATGAATTTTTCTTCAATTTCTCTTACCTCTATGGGGGTCACTTTTTTTTGCCTTAAACCCCTTCTTAACATTCCATCCCCTTAATATAAGATCCTTGGTCAAAATATGGGTTCATTTCAACCGGAAATATTACATCATGATATGTTGCTCTTTGTTCCTTAATTAGTATACCATATTATGACTTAAAAGATAAATAAAATGCTACCTTTATTTATCCAAATATTATTTATTGCGCTTTGCTAATCATTTAAATTATCATGCGAATGCGAAGTCTACTTACAAAAGTGTGTTATTGCTTATCGAAGGTGAAGTAAGCATTTGTGATCCTTCTGCAGAACGATTTTTTATTTTTTCATTTTATTTTTGTTTTCGATTTAAAAAAATATTGCTCAGAAATCTTTTTCAGATTTTTTGCCTCGTTTCTATATCGCTTTATGAAATTTGGATGGTAGATCATAGCTAGCATATTGTTGGTCCCATATTATTTTGAACCTTCATGTGCCCATTAGTTTATCTTCCACATGCATACAAAGTGTATTTTATCAAAACCTTTATCAGAAATAACATCCTAACATTACTCAGTGTCTGCAAAAGGCTCTAATTTTGAAACTGAAATCTAAATACCGACTCAAGGCTAAATAAGACTCAAGACATACGCTAGTTTTTACTTAAAGACTCACCTCCTTCATATTCATTTTTTTTTTAATAAAACTTTCGTTCTTCAATAATCGCCACTGATTATGGCCTAATAAGCCGAAGGTACTTTGATAAATTTACATTATGATAAGTATTATTTTATGTGGAAAGACAGTTATTTTAAATCTAAGTGTGCGGTGAGCTCATTTAATGTTGTTTTTGCCGGATAGAAGAGTCAAGCAATGCCAATGACTTTATTTAAATTAACTAAAAACTCGCGTGCTTATGTATCACTGTTGTATAATTGCTTGGTATTATCCAGAGGTCAATTATTCTATGCACTTTCAGAGAGTTATTCCTCTTTGAAGCTGCTGTTAACGTGAAAAGGCACCCTGTGCTTGTCGTATAAAGAGAGTTATGTTTGCTGCTTTGTTGCTCCATTAGAGAGAACAAAGTGGGCTAGGAATGTGAACGATACATCTAATGTTAACTCATGTCAGTGCAGCGTGTCAGGCTTTTAACTCTTCAACTGCTGCCCTTGACTTCAGTACACCAAGCCCTTCACTTCCCTCCCCTTTTCTCAACCCTATTAAATCTGAATTTGTCATCATTATTGAAAGGGTCTTCCATCTTCCTATCATCAAATATTAACAGTAGGATGAAGTTAAGAACATGAGTTCTGTATATTTATGATTCGATTGAATCATATTTGACAAGTGTATCTGTTTTCTATATTTATGTGAGCTAAGAGAGTTTTCGTGCTATACACTGAAATAATCTATCGTTTTTACTTCCATGAAAATGGAAGTATGTTAATACCCTCCAAAACGTGATTCCGAGATCTCTGTGAAGGAGGGGTCTTACGAACCCGGAGATACCATTAAAATCCGTTTCATATACATATATATTTCTGTGCGTTCGTATGTATGTATGAACGTTCGTTCGGAACTTAAAACCTTTATATTATAACATCGCTTCAAGACATCGTATGCATCGATGAGATGCGGTTTGCAGAATTTTTTTAGAACTTTTGTCGGAAAAACTGATGGCGAAAATCTCGTAGCGCAACTATCCTAGCTCACGACGCGACGTTTCGGAGCTACAGTCACAGCACGAAATCGTTCTGTCGTCTGTCGACGATATCTTCAGTAGGCTTTATTTGATTTCAATTTCCTTTGGGGTATATTATGAGTCCTATATGGTAGATTGTACCTATATTACTTTTTGAGCACAATCGGACAAGCGGTTTAGAAGATATTGGCATTTGAGTGTTTTTTGTTGTAAAACTATAATCGTTATTAGTTGTTTGTACGATGTAGTTTATACTGAGTCCTCTCTTGCACACGTATTGACACCAGAACATTTTATGTAGGTATGTCATGTGTAGGATTTCCACACCGGTATTTTTTTACAAGAAACGAATCAAACGCTCTCTTTTTAGATTCTATTTACTCGAACCTCAATTAAGGTAAAATACGTGTTGTGTCGTGGGACACCCGGTAGGAACGAAGTTCCTTAAATAAAATATAAATGATAAAATCACACTGCTAAGTACGTATACTTTGTTAACTTACTTATACATGGCGGAGATAAAAAAAGAGACAAAATTAAAAGTAACTAACTGTTTGTTCCTAGTGGAGTTAGGCAAAATAAAAGAAAAGCATGATTTGTATCATTGAAGCAAGCGTCTTACAATAAATATGTATTAAATATAAGAAAAAAGTTAATCATGATGAGATTATATTTAAAGAGTATGTTTGCAGTTGGGTGGAAGTAGGACTGTTTTTTACCTACCCGGCCTACTAATTTAAAATATCATAAAATATATCTTTTCCCTACTCAAAAACGTCAGCTTGTATCAGGTGGAAATTTTACACGCCTGTTTCAACTGTGCTTTAGACAATGTGTAAGAAGTTTTATGAAAATCATTACGTTAGAACGAAAGATATCGGTAAAAAACGTTGTTTTCTTTATTTTAAACGTTTAGGTCCGCTTTAATAAATTTAGCGATCTCTATCACTTCATAGCAGTGTTGGTGTTCGTTTTCCTAAAAAAATCGATTTATTAAATTTGTTTGCCTCATTAAATAGATTAAGTTACAATTTTTCCCGTCCTATAATTCCAATTTTAAATTTGAAGCTCACCTTTACGCGAGCGTTGCGCGTGAACCCTTTGACGGATAACGTGTTTTAACGAACTCAGCCTGGGCATGGATAAAATGAACATGTGTACCAAATTTCAACTAACTCGGTCATCTTTTACTCAATTTATAGTCGTCGGTAGGCTTGTGACGCTTGGTTATGTGAAGGTGATTTCGGTCGTTTTTTTTTATTCATTCCCGGGCTCCAGAACGTGCCATAAGGAACTTCGTTCCTAAAACAGAGGGGAGTAACAATCTACTAGTTGAGGTTTCCTAGTCTAGGGTTCCTAGTTCTCCTATGGCTATCTTATGAAAAATATGTGCAAATCCTGCTTGCAGTATCTCGTGGTCATCAAGTGTCGTGGCTGAAAGCTTTTTGTGAAGAAGTGTTTGTCTTTATTACACTATGGGTATCTTACTCAGTTAAAAAAAGGTCAGCCGTGGACTCCTGCACTTTTTTACTTCAAAAAAGTACGTTATTGTTTGGTGGGAACGCTGTTTAACAACACATTTGTCAATCAGTCATTTCGTTTCCGATCTTATTAGTGCGTAGGCTTTCGCGAGTTCTCGTAATAAGTACCTTAGTTGTCCGATGTTCAATACAAAATCTCGCATCACGAAAGTTTCGTAAAGTCGGACGTTTCGCTTCCACTAGTGGAAGCATCTTCCAGGGTGTGGTGCATCGTGATGTAAAGTTAAGCAACAAGACATATTGACTAGTGGAGAGAAGAACGGCGCAGGGTATTTATTCATAATCTTCAATTATAAATTTATATTCATTCTTCTATATTTTGCCGATCTATTAACCATGAGTAATCGGAGGTCATTCTGATATCATTGATGGTAGATGTTAGTAAACAAGATTAACCTTGAAGATTTTTATTTTTATTTTATTTTTTTCATTGCGCTATAACATGTTCCGACTATTTCATCTCAATCTATTGTATGGCCAGTCATTTGTGTATAAATATTTATTAGTTGTTCTATGATTCGATCTATTCTTATACTTAATACTTATATATATTTCTCAAACCTACCTGAGAAAAATGTAATAAAACATGTTGTTTTACACACTTTTGTCTGTACGTAATTTTTATTTTCAAAATATAACTGCCTTTAAAATAAAATTGTACCTTAATTCATTTGTTTTTCTTTTATTTTAATGAACCTCTATTATCCGAACTTTTCGATTATCCGAACCACCTGTGGTCCTAATTAGTTCGGATAATCAAGGTTCTACTGTATTCAGTTCTATATCTTTATCTAGCCCTTTTTTAATACAATGCTTTTTTTGTAATTTTATAGGTTTATACACTACCTTAAGAAACGAGCTTTTTTATACTTCTTTTTAATGTTTCTGACCACTCTATTGAATCAAAATTGCTGATAGTGAAACTCTTTCACAACAGTTGTTTATGCCTTAAAAATATGAAGCCATTTGGCTTCATATTTAATTCAAAAACAGTTGTTAAACTTGACACCTTCTTTAAATTTGTATGATTAATTTTTTCTTGATGAATTCCTCAGGTGTTTATAAAAATAATCAAATTTTTATATAATTTTTATCTCTTTATTTGTGGGACGTTTCGACCCTTTTTTATAAGGTCATCTTCTTATCACATTTTTTCTTTAATTCAGTGAAGCTGGTAAAGTTTCTGTTTCTACCATGCTTCACTGATTCACTGAATTAAAGACAAAATGTGATAAGAAGATGACCTTATAAAAAAGGGTCGAAACATCTCACAAATAAAGAGATAAAAATTTGATTATTTTTATAAACACCTGAGAAATCCATCAAGAAAAAATAAATCATACTAGATATTTTATTAAGTTTATTTTATTAAGTTCCGAAGGTATAGTCGACTTGCATTTAAATTTTGGTTTTAAACATTAAACTTCGGGGCAAAATCAAATTGATATTGAAGTAAATACTTAAATGCCTCATCCTCTGTTGCAAGAGTTATATGTAATGTATATAAGCCTATAACTTGTTTATATACTGTACTTCTTTTGCCTTTATTTAAAAACCTTTTTTAAAAAATGTTTAGTGAATCTCGCTGGTTTATTGTTATTTTTCGCTCATGTTGTAATACCATGTTTAATTTTGAATTTATATTTAACTGAAAATGAATAATTGCAAGATGAAAAGAACTTTTTTAATTTTTAAATTTTCTTTCATAAATCATAAATTTGAAAACTGTCAAAGTGAAGATTGTAAATATTGGATATGCCAAAACAAATAAAATAACTTGCGGATTTTTTCAGAACTAGCTTTCCACACAGAAAAATTTGCTGAAAACGAATTAAATTCTGCTGAAAGATGGCTATAAAGTATTAAAATAATGTATTGTCATCGTGTTCTGAACTATTCTAAAAGTTTCAAATGTCTAGCTATTGGGGAAGTATGTTAAAAATTGATTGCAAGATTTGTACTGGACAAACAAACAAACAAGAGTGCAAGCTAATAAAAACGTAGTAAAATAACAAATAACAAACTCTTTCATCTTAAATCCGCGAAGTCTCAACAATAAATTCACTCTACGTTTTAAAGTGACATAATAGTCAAGCCATTTCTCATAGTGCTACTTTTAAATCATCAAGTTAAACAATTCTTAGAAGTAATTGTTAGTCATTATGTTTTTACCTATCGTGTAATTTCTGTGGGATTTTGACTTCACGAGTCAACACCTGGATTATTACTTCCACAAGAGCTATATTATATTTTTGAATCACGAAAAAAAAGTCATAATAGTTAGTAATCACGAATGAACTATTAATCCGTCAACAACTGCGAAACAAGTTGTACGTTGTAGTTCAGATTAAAGATAACGCCATTTAGACCATAAAACTATAGAAATCTTTTAACGATACTTGAACCTTTTATTTAAGTGCTTGCAAGAGCAGCCTTTTTAGCCGCAGAGAAAGCTATCAGATTCTCTTCCAACTCATTAAATTTGATTCCAAAAGCCAACGTATAGAAAGGTCGGATCTTGCCTTAACTCTTAACCAGTAATGGGACTAAGGCCAAAAAAGTAATAACAAGCTGTTCGTTCGAGAATTACTTCTTACCTATGTTCGATGTATTGGAACTTGCCAATATCCTACAAAACTCCGAGGAAAATGTCCATGTGAAATGGGAAGTTGCTAACTACTTATTCTTGGATGTAGAAAGGAGACACAATTAAAAGATATACTATGCTAATTAATTGTACTTGGCGGTTATAAGGCTAAATTAAAATAACGTTTATTAATTTTTTGCTTCCGAGCTTACCGAGGGTAACGGAAGCATTTTGTTCACTTTTGAGAATAAAAAAGTTTTATGCCTCCGATTTTAAAAATTCTAAGACAGAAATCCGTTTCAGACATCAGAGAACATTTTCGGTTCCGTGTCTATGTGTCTGTCTGTCGGTCTGTGTGTCCGCGAATCATGAAACGTGCGACGATAACTTGAGTAAATGTCGACCGATTTTGATGAAATTTGGTAGACACGTTCATTTTACCAATGCCCAGGACGAGTTCGTTGGACAACGTTATCCTTTCAAACGTTCACGCGCAACGCTCGCGTAAACGTGAACTTCAAATTTAAAATTGGAATTTTAGATCGGGGAAAAAATCAAACTTTATCTATTCAATAAGACAACAAATTTTTCAAATATTTTTCTTTAGTAAAACCAACAGCGACACCCCTGGTGTGTTAAAGATCGCTAAAAACTGTTAATATTTTTTAAACAATAAACATAACAATAAAGTAATATAAATTTAATATTAATATAACAATAAAGTACATGATAGGATGCGAGGAAGCTATGTGCCACACTAATTGGCAGTCTATTTTTATTTAAATCTGTCAAAATTGTTTGATTTTTACATGTAATATACTATTCATTTTACAAAAAAAAGTACATAGTACATGATAGGATGCGAGGAAGTTATGGGCCATACCTACTAATTGACAGTCTATTTTTTATTTATTTAATTTATGACGATTTATAAGTATACTCAAAAATGATATGGTAAATATGTATTGAATACATATTGAGAAAATAGACTGAGAAAAGAATAGAAAATCATGATGAGTTAAAGATGAGTTATGATTGTAATAGAGAATCTAGTACTTGTGGATACACTCTGCATTCTTGCTATTCCACCCACTGCAGTTTGCACGTTATGAGTCTGACTTTTGTCACCGTGGGAAAATCCGAAAAATTAGGGTGGGGAGCCAATGAGAGGTCGAATTTTGAATTTTACTAGACTCTCTAGACGCAGAACTGGATCCGATGAACTCTATCCTCTCTATTTTTGCTACTGAAACGTTTTTTAGATCTTACTTACTTCTCCGCACGATGGGTTATTATAAATGTTGACTTGCAGACCTAATTTCATATTCATAGTTGTTAATTATGGATCTACTTTTTACAGTAATTCTTGTCTAATAATGATAAAATTCTAAGCTATACATTCATTTTAAGGGTTTCGTTGGTAAAACCAAAAAAAAGAAACCCTTATAGTTTCGTTCATGTGTCTGTCTGTCTGTCTGTCACTCTGTACGGTTCCAATAACTTTTGAAGCAAAAGAGATAAAAGCGTGAAACTTACCAGTAATAAAGATCGTTTTGACGCGCACACAGGAAAAATATAGAGAACTCAAAATAATCAGCTGTTCAAATGCAAAATGGCAGATAATTCACATCGCGACAAAAAAATATTTTTTTAAAATTTTGAGTGCGGTATCAAATGAAAGGTATTGAAAAGTAGATTTCAAATATATATAACACTTGGGGATAGTGTTTAATTTTCGGCGCCATTTTATCAAAAAACATCGAAATTTTTCGTGTCCCCCCCCCTAAAATCGTACTTCCGCTGTTACTAAAAATATAGAAAAATATGCAAAATGTGCGGTCTGCTGGGCCAATGAAAAAATAAGATTAGCAACTCGATCTGATTTACTGGAAATCCAAGATGGCGGCTAATTCATGTCACTCGAAAAAAAATATTTTTTTTAAATTTTGAGTGGGGTATCAAATAGAAGGTATTGAAAAGTAGATGATAAAAATATATAACACTTGTGGGTAATATCTCATTTTCCCGGTTTTTTTTCAAAAAATTAATAATCCCTCCCCCCCCTCCTCATCCTTACTTATTTTAAAGTGGGGTATCAAATGAAAGGTATTGAAGAGTAGATTACAAATATATATACCACTTAGGGTTAGTGTTTAATTTTCGTCGCCATTTTGTCAAAAAACATCGAAATTTTCCGTAACCCCCCCCTTACTAATTTTGTTTCACAATACCAACGAAACCCTTTTTACGTGAGACTTCACGCCTTACCAATTTATTTTACATTATGGAATGCATTTATAAAAGTTTAAATACTTCTGTAGTTAATTATAATCCAGAAAAGTTTGTTATTATAGAAGTTGCAGGTAACTTTTATAGAGAAAACTCTGTTCATATGGATTTAAATTATAAGCTATTACATACTTAAATTTTAATTCTCTTGAATTAGTTTGGTTGTGGATGACTAAAGGATCGGAATTTTTAAAGGATACTAACTCCTCTTCTTCTAACAAACTCTAGTCTACTCTAAACTTTTTGGACTAAATCCTATTTTTTATTCCGAGTTTAAATAAGTTTTGGAAGATGCTTAAAGTTGGTTAAGATATAGGAACACTCTTCATGTAAGGGAATGTAGTTATAAAATTCTATAAAACCAGATTAACTTTTTTAAACAAGATATTAAACGGAGTTTAATCCTTCCGTTCTCTAATTGGCGTAGATTTTCCCTTGATAAAATGATTTTGAATTTGACTTATTTAATCTTTTTGTCTTTATATTTCGTTTACTCTTGTTGTAAGTTATCCCAGTAGGTTGTATTTATTGTTGAAGGACAAAGTAAAGCCGTAAGGAGCTTTTAAAAAGAACGTGGGTGTAAGAATCTGAGCAAAAAACTGTTTCTTTTTTCCCCCCAATCCTTCCTTGATTCTTAAGATTTTTTTTGTTTTGTTCTACTGACGTCTAAACAAGTCTATTGTTTTCCTTGTTAAATCTTCCTGTTCTCAGACTCTTCTCTTGGATTGCTTTGTTTCCTAAGTCCCTTGCCCTTTTCAATCAGGGCCACTCAATGCAAGACTTGAGTCCCGTGCGCCCTTTCGCCAATTGAGAGCACACTTGTTAGAGCTACCCTATCCAATCCTCTTGTGTTTTCTGGCCTTTTTTACAATTATTTATCTCAAGACTCGCCTCCTTGTATATCTATATTTAATGCCCTTTTATTTTCTTTTCTATTCTCTTGCAACTAGAGATGTATGTTGTTTATTTTTATTACCCAGTGTATGAACAAAATGTAGAAGGGCATAAAGGTTAAAGGTTGAAGGATATACTGATTCTAAAGACTAATATACTAGCTTAATTTAGTACTACATTCAAGGAAAGAAACTTGTGTCGTTTTTTTTTTTTTTCCTTTCCCCAGGGGACTTTTAAAGCAGTAAGACCTCATATTATGCGGGTCCAAGGTGCAAACCGGTTTAGTAATTCATCTTATAGCACTCTATCCTTTACTTTACGCAAGCTGACAAACCAACAGAAAGTGAGTACCTTGCTTAGGGGGAGTGTATCCCTTAGCTCTGGGGGGAGTAACCTTAGTTTTTCAGTCAGCAGGATGGCAAAGCTAAAGATTTCTCTCCTCAGGTGTAAGGTAGGAAGGTGTTTTATTATCTTCCTCACACAGCCTACACTCTAGGATTTCAGCTGGTCCAAGCAAGTGTGGTTGTCGATTTTGCATGTCATTAGATTCGTAATAAACGGCTTGGTTTTCCGGTGGAATCCGCGTTGCTAAGGGGATGAGGTCCGACGTTTCGCTTCCACTGCTGAAAGCATCTTCAAAGGTGTGGTGCATCGTGGTGTTGACTCAAAGCAAGAACAGGATATACTGACAACTGGACTCGCTTCAGACAACAGTTATCACAGCAGGGTGGTAAGGGAGGCTATTGAAATCGAGAAACAACCGGAGAACTTCAACAGAGAGGATGGTTTCATTCTCTTCCGGACCTGGAAACTTCTGGTTAGCACCTGTGCCAAGCAGAAATCAAAAAGCGGCGCGGCGCCGCGGTCACTTCCCGACTTATTACATCACTCGCCCGACAAAGGAACACCGACTAAGGCTGCACCTGCCTGATTGCATAATCTCTCAAAAGAATCTCTTCTTGCGTGATTGCATCGTCCCGATAAAGGAACACACCGAGTAATGGAACACCCAGGTACAATCACAATCAAAGGCCGAGAAAGCCAGTATAAATACGCCGTTCTTCTCCCAGTCGTCAGATTATCCTGTGTTTGCTTCTGCTTCGTGTCAACACCACGATGCACCACACCCCTGAAGTTGCTTCCAGCAGTGAAAGTGAAACGTCGAACCTCATCCCCTTCATTACGCGGATTTATTACGGTGTTTATTACGAGTCTACCCACGGAAGCCTACTCACCAAGTTAATGTCTTAGTGTGATGCTAAGATGGTTCCTGAATCATCATTTTAGATTTTCGTATGCCTGGAGCACTGTTCTATGTTCCATGTATAGAGGTTAAAAGATTCTTAGAAGAGAAGCAAATATAACGGGACAAATGAATCACTTGTATTTTCACCCTTGAAATTAAGCCTTAAAATTGTGTGGAAAAACTTCTTTGGCACTATGAAAAGCTCTGATACTATTTTTTTAGCCTCTGGTTTATATTACATTCCTATGCTTGAAGAAAATTAAAATTAAATTAAAATTAAGAAAATATCCCTCCCATCTTTCTTGTGTAATCTAACCCATATAATTAATTATATTGTAGTGAATGATTATTTTAGTTTTAATATTTGGATTTTATATAATTCAAATTACAATTATCAATAGTCAATAACTACGGGAGACATACAGTGAAAAATAGACCCCCGCACCGGGACTCGAACCACGGGACCTCCTATTATTCCGTTACAGGTGCTCTTGCCAACTGAGCTATACGGGAGAACCGATACAAATTCCCTGAATCCAAGCTTTCAATCTTATTCTACAAATCTAGAGAGCCAAATATTCACGGCAACAGAACTAGACCGAGAATTAACGCTTATAATAGGTGCGGTGGTCTATTATATTCTCTGTATGTCTCCCGTAGTTATTGATAATTGTAATTTGAATTACATATTTAAAATTTAATCTTTCCGTAGTATGAAAACTACCAAAAACTTAAAAATTGTATTTGGATTTTATGTAAATTTAGAGGAATTGGTGTGCGTTCAAAGTGGTCTCAGTCAAAGATGCCCTTTATTATTTAATATTAGTTTCTCTATCCTACAATAACATGAAATATCACATTTTTGACTGTGTTCAAAATATTAGTTATATCGACCCTTTATATCCATATTCTTCAAGTGATAGTTTTGATGCTATGAGTTATATAATTATTTAAGCCTGATTTATTCCTCCTCTTCAATATTTTCTTATATCTAGTATCAAAGTTGATCTTTGCATTATTAATGATTCCCCTTGTACAATTCCTTTGAACAATTGCTTATGTATTATTGTATCCTACAATACATTTATTGTGTGTGAAGTGACAGATCCATAAATCTTCCTTTCTCTCTAAAAGATAGAAAGGAAAATTAATGGAGGGATATGAAACATCATACATTTATTCGGTATTATCATTTGGTGTTAAACATGAAAATTGACATACACATTAGGTTCCAGGGCAAGTATAAGTTGAACCTCTGCGGATAAATTATCCATTTTATACGGCTATTATTATTTATGGGTGTTTCTGTTGCAGGTTGCTTCAGGAGGATGTGACATCTCTTGAAGACGTTTATTGGTTAGAGGATTCTAGAGCTCGTTATCTCCTCGGTAAGGACTTTGCTGCTTGGAGTGCAGCTAGGCAAGCCTTACCCGTGTCCAAGGAGGATCTCAACACTCTCAAAGCGGAACTATGGAGCACAGTGGTCAAAAACAGCCATCACCAAGATGCATGGACTCTAGGTGCGATTCCATTCTTCTTTCTATATGCATGATTTGCTGAGCTGGTATTGAAAATTGAAGTCTTTGACTACTTTGCCATTTTTTTTTTTTTTTTTTTTAAATAGATGCTCAGTTTGTATATTTATTTTAATGATCATTAGACATTTATCTACCATCGCAAAGTTTCGTTGAATAATTATTATCCGCTGAAGCCTTACTCCTTTGGTCTTACAACTACACCATGGCCATGGTAAAAGAATGGTTGTCATTGGGAAAAGAATAATCAACAACTACTTCAGTTTCTACAAATAACTTTTAAATATAACACAATCACTTCACACAATTACAACTATACTTGCTCTTTCCTTTGGAAGGAGGATGCAACAAATAGACTCGGATATAAAACTCACACATCTATCTTGTTACGTTACAACACACACTTACCTTGATTTGGCTTCAGCGTTCAAACTTAGTACTTGAATTTAGACATACAAATTCCCTACAGGTGGCCAACCTAAGTGCCCTTGCAGTACGATGCACTAATAAAGAACTATTCATGAAAGTTATTTAGTTTTCTAGGTTTATACTTTAACAATACTTATCAACTTTTTAAATGTCTTAAAAAGGTAATATTTTTTCAAGGATAAGGTCAAAAGCAAAAAAAGAAGAACATTTTAGAAACAGATGAGGGGGGGGGCTAAAAGTGGAACATAAACTGTCTTAAGAAAACAAGCATGGGGTTTAACATTTGAAATGATAAAAATATACTTTATAACAAAATTAATATACTTTATAACAAAATTATACTTTATAACAAAAAAAAAAAAAAAACTATTACTTTATAACTAAAAAAAGATTTATTTTCATTTATTTTTGTGTATGTATACATTTTAAAGATTAACATAATTTTATTTCAACTCATCTTTAATAGTTGTTTACAATTAGGTACATTAAAAAAAAATCGGGTACGGGGTACTTCAGAACTTTTCCTCACTTCAGAGGCCACTACAGTGGCCTCTCCTGCTGCTTCGCAGCAGGAGGAAGCATCAGCAATGGACGTGGTCAGTACTTGGATGGGTGACCGTTCTGAACTAATTGATTTATTATCATTCTTAAAAAAAAAA
>KZ651475.1:239394-265277 GCA_001010745.2 Gerris buenoi | reverse complement strand
GTCATGCTGAAAACCACTCAGGAGGTCTTAAAAACACCTAAAACGGATAATTCCGTTGAAATCTCGAAAAAAAATTTTTTGGTGAAATCAATATGTACTTTTCCTACTATAGGTAGTGAGGAAAAGTCATTATCATTTCCACTGGAATTTTTTGACAAGGAAAAACGAAAAAAAATTAATTTTGGAAAATTTATATGTCAAATTATTCTGAATGGGTTTAGTTAGAACACAGTTAATATTATTTTAAGACAAATCTTCTATTTAAAAAAAGACATATTTTGGAAAAGGGAACAATAAAATTAGAAGCATATATTCCAAAAGAGGCAGTGAAAAGTAATGAAAATGTGATACTATAATGTTACCCAGCCTTAGACATAGGGAGGAAGGACTCTCTTTCTTTTTTTAATAAAATAAATTAGCATTTTCTATCACTACCTCGACCCTACCTCTTATCTCTATCCTTGCTTAACACACAGTTTAGTATATCTCACTCTTTCTTACTCCCTGAACTTGTGTTTTGACAAAAAAATGTTTTTAAATTTAGAAATATAGATGATTTTACTCTTATTAATTCAAAAATATATTATTGTATCTAGTCTCTAAACCTCCACAACACTCTTTTTGTAAAAATATAATTTTGATTAAATAACAGAGCTTTATTACAAAATTATGTAAATTACTAAATACTTTTTTTCTCAATAATATTGATATTTTTTTAATTATTAAAATTAATTATTGTCAGTTGATAGATTAAGCCACAATCAATGCCTACGATTAATTATAAATGGCTCAATATTTAATTTATCTCTTGGTATGACTTTGATTTCTATATCTGTTAAAACACAATTTTACTGGTTCCGTTTCTTTCTCTGATAAAACAGTATATGATTCATGAGATAGTACTATTCAATATTTGATTATTTCCTCTTTCATTTCTCTTTTTTCATTAATTTGCTAATATTTTTATTGATCCTCTTTTATCAGAGTCGAGTTTTTATCAGTGATTAAAAGTAATTAGAAGTTTTTTAAAAATGATTTTTTTCCTACCTTTTGTAATATCGTGTTGAAGCTTGTGGTCGAACCATATCTTATTTAATTTTGGTGAATTATTTTTTAATAATACTATTGAATTGTTTAAGTTATGAATGCTTTTTTGTTGTTACAGTTTGGTTTATTTTGTGTTTTTACTAGGTGGCATGCTAGTGGTTTCAGTGTCGGTTTCGGGGTTGGTAACCCTGGCCGCCATGACGCAACCATCATTAGCACCGGAGGCAAAGCATTCACTACTTCAGTATGTCACCGGCAAGTACCTTCATTCCGGTAACACTACTGTTAAGTTCCACTGGGAAGATCCTTACCAAGTGGGACAAGCTACCTCATTCACAATTTCTGTAAGTTCTTCTTTAATTGAAACAAGTGTAGCGAGTTTCTTACATTCAAAAGATAACATCGCATGTCTGCTTATCTGTCTTGAAAGATAATTTGAGTAAAAGTTGGATAACTTTAGTTGAATTTAGTATTTATGTTCCTTACATCAAACATATGCTCAGTTGGTTGGTCATTGTTATGCATCCATGCGTTTGTCCAACATCCAAACATGAGCTTGCAATTAAATGACAAAAAAAAAATCACAGAAAAATTATCTTTTTATCTATTTAAAGGGAACAAAGGACTGAACACAAACATAATAGCTTGATTTCTATGCCCTCAGAGGTAATAAAAAGTTCCACATTTACAATCACACTATGCTGATTTGTTGTGCAATGAACTAACACTATGTCAATCCGGTTTTGTTATCCATTATTGAAAGCCTTCCTGAAGGGGGCAAAAAAAGCATTCACTTCAGATTTGATTTTCTTCTAAATATTGGATATGGTCCCCCTCTTTGCAATCAATACAAATATAAAGTCATATGACTCACCTCCCTGGGCATTGAACCCAGGTGTTTGAACTTTGATATTAGTGGCTCTAACAAATATTCTGTCCCTTGAAAGATGTGTCATAAATACTTTGTTTCTAACCAGTCACACTAATCTATGCTACAATCTTACCACTGGTTCAAATTTCACATTTACCCTTTTCCTCTTGGAATTAAGCATATTCTAAGCTGAGGTGAAAAAATGTTTAGTTAATTATAATTAATAGTTTAGCTTGAATTTGAAGTCTCAGTTGGACATTCTAATTTAGGTTGTCATAAAGGTAAGGGCGTGATTTTCTTGTTCGCTCAATCAACTACCTCAAGAATATTTAATAGATGAAAATAGAGTCAAAAGTATAATTTAATAACAGCAACCCTTAATTTTTATTTTGGCTCCCTCACTGGCTCTTACAAGATTTAGTTAAAAAAAGAATATATTTTAAAAAAGAAGAAAGTCCATCTAAGAGGAAGTGTTATATTGTATTACACAAAATCTGGTAATTACAGATCAGTAAATGAAGTACTTTACTCTTCTACTTGATGTTATCATCAGAAAGAAATATGTTTTACACGATATAAACTTAGCGATTATGCTAGCTACTTGGCTGCAGTGACCCTTAATTATCTTAAGGGCATCTTAAAAATGTTTTGAGGACTCTTCTTACTGGAAATAGAAAATAAAATTATTTTCTCAAACTTATTAATTTTCGATTTTGTTTGCCCCATCTTGTTTGATTTTCTTTTGGAATGAAACTAGTTAGTTAATGTGTTTTTGCTCCTCCAGGAGGAGATAATTAAAAGTAAATGCTAAGTCACTAACAATTAAAACAAAGCCAAGAGAATCTGATCACAGATGTAATTTTTTATGCTTAAGTTCAAGAAAGATCATAGTCGCTTTTGTGTGTAAAGATTATTTTCCAAAAGGTAAATTATACTTGTGGTAAACTTTCTTATGGAATTCTTCTAAGAAAAATGCCATAAGAAAATTAAAAATTTAATTTTTATCACCTTAAGGTCTCTAGTTTTGCTATTTTTAACTTAATTAACATTTTCTTTAAAGACAGTTTATAGATAGCAGTTATTTATTTTTTCACTCTTGTTCATGAAGGATAAATTATTTTATACTTATATTTTTCTTCTTCTTTTCAGTTTTTCCAGAGGAACGGTCAACCTTATCCAATATGCGACAAGGATCAGTTAATGGTAGATGTGTCTGAGAGTGATTGCCATCGGAGAGTTGCCACAGTAATAGAGCTTGGAGGAACTGAGCCCAATATTGCTAACACTGCTGTCGTCAAGTTTACTGTAAGACATGCTGGTCGCTACAATATTTCAATTCTGATCAGCAATAGTCATATAAATGGCAGCCCCTTTACCAAAACATTCCTACCAGGTGATTCTTATTTTAATATTATTTTTTTAATGAAATGAAAAAAACTTCAATTCTCGCACACCGAGTGTAGTGAAAATTGATTTAGTTTGATATAGTGGCTAAAAGATAGTGGTTTAGTAAAGTTAGTTACTTAAATAGTCACTACTATGATTGTAAGAACAAAATACAAAAAAAGCTATGATATTATGATGCAAAGTGTAGAAGATATAACGTAAATAGTGAGACCAGAAGTAGTAGCATGCGTAAAGCCCCATTTCCATTCTAACAAGTTGCAGGCACATGTTGCGGGACATATTTCAGGCTTTACGCCTTGTTTCCATTACAACAAATATGTCCCGCAACATGTTGCAGACTGTTTCTATTTCATCACACTCCTGGCACTTGTGCAGGTAATATGTTGTGGGACAAATTTGTAGTAATGGAAACGGGGCTTTTGATGCCTGATAGACTATAACTAAAACTGTTGACAATTTCTTTCTTATTTCCATTAGATACCCTTAGCTCTACCTATACAATTCTTTTAGAAGGTTTATAGTACCCAGAAAGCATCAAATATCATTTAGTAAACAGTCTTAAAACACAAGTCTGAGACATTGACCATAAAGATGTGTCCATCGAACGATACCAGTCTAGGTAAAAGCTTCTTTCACCAAAAATTCCTTCTATTCCTCAAGCAGACTGACTGACTCAGAAACCGCCCGTCCAAGTGCCCTTCAAGCACTTTTAAGGGAACTACTGATATCCAAAAGTTTTGCCGGCTAAAACAAGACAATGCTGGGCTGCAAGATAGTAAATTAAGATGATATTTTCCCTTTGAGCCAAGCCCAGCTATTCTTCCAACCCTGACTGCATCTAGCAAGTTAAAGAATATGTTATTTGTTTACTCTAGGTTTTATTTTGATTTTATTAAGAATGATTTCATATGTTTCAAGATTTCATAGCAAAAAGGTGTTAACTTCAATTCTTGTGACAAATGGCTTTTTACTTATTTATTTAAACAATAAATACAAAAATTTGATAATTTTTGGTTGATTTGCTTTCAGGATTACCTGATCCGTTAAAAATGACTTTTGTGAGGCCTTCCTCTACCTTAGTCCTAGTAGCTGGTGTTCCTTTCAACCTGGCCATAGAGCCTAGGGATGAATTCAATAACTTATGTCAATTTCCTGAGGGTACAGACCCTACTGATGGGTACTCCGCACAAATTTTTTATGTAAGTATAATTTTTCAGTTGTTCTATTAATTAATTTAGGTTTTTAATAAATATTTAGCAATGTCTTTTAAGTTCAAACTTATCTAAATCATCTTCTTGAACTAATTATAAATCAGTGAAAATAAATTATTTAAAATATTGTAATTTAATGATTATTCTGGATACTGCTCAGATGCCAAAAAATTGGATATCTCTATTACCGATGTTTGTAAGTCAAGCTACCTTTCCTCAAATTTTCATTTCAAAGTGCTTCCTTTTGTTATTAGCTTCTAGCAATGACCTGTCATACCTGCTCATGTCCTGTCATACCTGCTCTTCTTTCTATGCTCTATAAGTGTTCCTCTAAGTCATAGAGGAATGCAAGAAGTGTTATTTTCATTTATTGTTTTATCTCCATTGACTGTTCACTGTCGCAGTTACCAGCGAGTCTCTACAAATCTTTCCTTTAGTAAAGCTTGTTGATTTACTTTGGTAATTAAAACATGCTTTCTTTTCTTTAAATGTTCCTATTACAAATTCCAGTAAATTTACTCTTGATTGTTCTTTTTTTTAATATTGTAAGCAATGAAGATATTATTTAGATTAAATAAGCAAGGTTTACTAATTATTCTGGATTACTTTGTTTGATTACTTGTTTATTGTATTGCTTGTTTTAATATTCCCTACTTTAAAAAGTATTGCTTTGTTGGCAACTCCTATTCATAACTATGCTTTTTTGTGGCAACGATTTCTTCGTAAATATTTGTAGACTTTCACAAGATTTTATTTATTTTTTTTTTTTAAAAAATGTCACTTTATAAAAAACCTTAAAGGGTCTTATTCATAACATAGTATAGAGGTTTTTAATAGGGTGATGTATTCCTTTAATATGCAAATGATTAATGCTATTAAGAGTTATAAAACCTAAGTGCCCTAAACCTGGAGTCTTGCATTAGTCTCTGACATAATGAAGACTCGTCACATATTTTTATTAGTTTGTGGCTCTATTTATTCCACATTGATGATGGCCTTTTAGAGGCTAAAAACTACTTTAATTTCTTTAATTCTTCCCTAAATAGAAAACTTTACCTTTAGCAAACATAGCGTACTTTTTTAATTATTAATAATTCATTGTTTTTTTTTTTTGTTTTTTTTTTTTTCCCAAATAATTATAAAACTTGCTGCATTTAATGGGTATCTGCAAAATAGGCTGAATCTGCAATGCTCTTCTTCTTCTTTTTTTTTTTATTAAAAAATGTTTTTGTATTATACTATTATATAATTTTCTTACATTAGGCGTATTTTTTAAACAATTTTATTTTTGAGTTATCTTTGCTATTTATGTTATATGATATTGATATTATAGATCCATTATTCCCTTAATTTTGAACATGTATTTATACTTTTTAATGAGTTATAAGTTTTATCTCTCATTGAACATATCAACTTCTCAGTGCTAAGTATACGATACTAACTACTTATACATGGCGGAGTTAGAAAAGAGACAAAATTAAAAATAACTAACTATTTGTACTTAGAGGGTGAAAATTAAGAAAAGAGAGTCTTGTAATAAATGTGTATTGAGGAAAAATTGAGGAAACAGTCATCAAGATTAACTCATGAGTTAATCATGATGAGTTAGTATTTAAAGAGGATGATTGTTGTATGCATATTGACCCGAGTAGTAAGGAAACAGGACTATTCCTTAACCCTCACACCCTGGCCTACTCGATTTAAAATATTATAAAATATATCACTTCACCACACAAAAACTTCAGCTTGTATCAGGTTAAAGTTGTACATGCCTGTTTTAATTTTATTTTAGACGATGTTTATGAAGTTTTATTAAAATGATTAGGTTAAAACATAAGATATCGGTAAAAACATTGTTTTCTCTATTTTAAACATTTAGGGTCCGCTTTAGCAATCTTTAACACTTTATAACTGGTGTTGGTTTTACTAATAAATTGTATTTTTTTAAAATTCTCATCGAATAGGTGGTAGAATCGTTTCCAGCTCTAAAATTCCAATTTTACATTTAAAGCTTACGTTTAAGCAAACTTTACGTTGTCTGAACGCTTGACATCCTGAGCATTGTTAACATAATTGTAACATGCTCAATTAATCTGATAACTTTTACACCTCTCCCACACCCTCAATTTACAGGAAGTGGTTTCCCCCATTAAGGATACTGCTGAATAGATGACACAATTTTATTCTCTACTGGTGTTCCATTTAAAAAGTATTTACTGCATATTATGTAAGGTAGTAAAAAAATAAATTTTTAATTATATTAGACAGGAAATCTTAGTGATTTGAGTAACTAGACTTCTAAAAAAAATCATTCTGACCACATAATTATAAAATTATTATTACAACTATTATAATTTAACTATAAGGAAATTGATAGTCTTTAATTTGAGGCGTTCTCTGCCATAATGGACCAAGTGTCATTTTTTTTTAAATATTAGTTTTACTCATATTTTAGTAATTTATTATTTTTGTTTTCGGAGTAACAACAGCCCAAGTCCAGTTAAAAATATTTTCGCTAGATGTCACTGCATTTGAACTTAAGCCACTGTGAGTTTTGTTAGTTTTTGAAGAGCTACAAGAGCCCAAGTACCTTAAGAATAGTAAAGCACTTGGTCCATTGTTGCAGTGAACGCCTCATTTATAAAATCCAGTTTTGGGGGCCTGATTTCGAACACATGGTGTTTCATCCTAATATTCTTCTTTATGTATATTAATACATTATTTAGAATTTATATATTTATCATTTCATATATTTTGTTTCAGACTGCAGATGGTCATGAAGTGCTGGACACTAATATGACTTTTGATTATGATATATCATCAGGTAGGATTATGATGGGTTTACTTGTCGAACTAGAAGGCTGTTTTAAACTTCAAGTCACCTATAGAGACATCAATTTGGCTAATGGCTCGTTTGACTGTATTGTTCTCAGCAGTAAGTTTCCCATATCTAGATTATTATTTTTTAGGATTGATGTACTGAAATTTCAGTTATTTAAGAAATATTTGCATATGTTAATGCAAAAAAAGAAATAAATAAATATTGTTATCAGTTGTAGTATGATATATTTACTATGCTGATGTTTATTGGCTTATAATTAATTTCTGTAAATTACAAGATATCTACATCCCTTAAGCCGGGTTAACACGGGTAGAGTAAACAGGAGAGTAGAGTAGCATGTAGAGTGCACTCTACTTCCCAATCTACCAATTTTGATTTCAGAGCGTTTATACATAAGCTAGTAGTAAGTATAAATAATAAAATAAAAACTTTATTGCTTTAAAATTACAAAAAAAAATTTTTAGCAAGGAGAGTGATGGGTGACAATACATCATAAATTAAGAATGAAAATACATGTAATACATAGTTAAATAATTTTAATCGCAAACAACATTAGTCTACATTACTGGAAAGTAAAAACAAACAAAAAATAAAATAAACAATATATAAGTGATTGAAAATGATATTTTCTTACATAAAATAAAATGAAATAAAAATCTTATACATAAAAAAAAAAAATAAATAAATAAATAAAATAAAGTAAAAGTGATGTATTATGATTATCGATAGATTCAGAACCAATCTCACTTCATCTAATATGATTAATTCAATAAAAAGAGTCTAATTTTGACTGAACTAAGAGTGTAATTATAAAGATTTGATAGTTTTTTCTGAGAGTCTATGATAAGGATATTTTCTATGTGGTGAGACTTAGAGTAAAGTAAATATTGTGACAAAAATTTGTCTCTTACATGTAGATAGGCTGGACATATTAAAAGGAAGTGTTCTAAATTATCAGATTCAGGTCCATGACAAACCGGGCAATATTCAGATGAATTGAAACTAGTCCTAAATCTATCAATAAGTATTCTAGTAAATTTTTTGGAAGCTTATCTTAATAGGAAGGTGTTACGAACAAGCTTGATTTGACTCCGGTATCGAGATATATAGATCTCGGCTGGGCCAAGGCTACTAATATTTCTATAATATTTATTGAAAGATGAGCTACAAACTTTTTCCACATCTATAGATATAGTAGTAAGTATAGTACGCTGAGTGATAGCTGTTTGTTTACAGTTCTGAACTCTACTTGCTACTTGCTATGAAGACGTTTACACGGTTAGAGTGGGAAAGCTAATTGAGTGGGAGCTGTGGAGGGGGAAGTAGAGTAGAGTCTACTTTGCTCTATGCAGTATAGTACTCTACTCTACCGGCTACTAGCTACTCTACTCGCCATTCTACTCTACGGAGAGTTTTTTTGGGTTTCTACGAGTTGAGTTACTCTACTCTCCTGTTTACTCTATCCGTGTAAACCCGGTTTTAGTCATCTGTTTACTTTTTTTCTCTTGCTAGTATAATAATAATCTGTGGTGCAATGTGTATAACTTAATCATGAGAATTATATTTTTAATTTATTTTGGTTAATCTTAAAAAAAAGTTGAACATAACATAATGAGATGAACGGCTGGCTTAGAAATGGCAAAAATAGTCAAATGATAGGCTAGGATGTAATCAAAATTTTAAAATATTAATTATTGGTTTCAGGTTATGATTCAGCAGTGGTACAGAAAAATGTATGTAATCACAGTATATCGTATGAAGCAAAGCTGATAGGTTATCAGGGAGAAAAGCTACCTAAGTATAGAAGAGTTCTTGTATATATCTCACCTAAGCAACTCACAATCAAAGAATTTCTATTGAAGTTTATACCTAAACGCCTTATTACATTTCGCCTCTGCCCCTCAACAAAAGTAAGTTGTGAGATTGTCAAACTTTGAATTTTGGGTTTCTTACTGAATTTTAGAGATACGTCAAGCAATTGTTGTTAGTTTGAAATTTATAATGTTTAACTGTTTATGAATATACTTAACAATTTAATAATGATAATTCATCAAATCTAAGAAATAAATAAACCATTACACAGATAAGTTACTCATTTGAGAAAAAATATATATATTTGATTATTATTTCTTATGATAGCTGTGTGGAAATCAACTGTGAATTATATGGAAATTGAGGATTGCAAAAATCAGTTAAAAGTGAAACTTAACATCAAAAAACACATTTAAAAAAAAAAAAAAAAAAAAAAAAAAAAAATCTTGACGAAAGCTTTTTTTGTTCTTTTATACAGACCAAAAGGTTCAAACTTGGTTTTTCTGCCAAGTTTCAACTCTCTAGGTTAAATACCTTTGACGCTAAGATTATAACATTCACACATACAGACGTCATGCTGAAAACCACTCAGGAGGTCTTAAAAACACCCAAAACAGATAATTCTGTTGAAACTCCAAAAAAAAAACATTTGAGATAAAAACAATACTTTTCCTTTATACCTTCGGAGAAGGTGAGGAAAATTATAAAAGGTTCACTGTCAGCAATATATTTTAAGTAGTTATTATATATTTATCCTTGAAACATCAGTAAATCCTCTCTTCACGCCTTATTATTTTTATTTCAGGTTATTAATAAAATGTGTAACTTTGTTGTAGTTCCTGTTTCAAAGTGACAATAATCAAACTCCATATCCTTCATTTACTATAGATGATGGATGTCAGCCTAAAGTAGAACTCATGTCACGTGATCGAAACATTATCGCTGCCACCTTCACTCATTTCCTACTTAAAAATATTGGTAAATATATTGTTTATTTTATTTAGTTTTCCTCAAAAATATTTTTAAGACCTTCATAACCTTAGTGGAGAGTTCCAACTATTTCACACATCATAGATTTGTACATTGTACCGCCAAAGCGAGTATGGTGTGGTCATTAGTAAGCTATATAAGCGTGGGGGAAGAGTCCCCATAAAGGGTGTCCCTTACCCTGCTCCGTTCTCGAACCATAGATACAAATTGCATCATCATGACACGGATTGGACTCACATAAAAAAAGTGGGGGAAAAGTCCCCATAAAGGGTGTCCCTCGCCCTGCACTGTCCGCCATTCATTGATGCAATTTAGAGTATCATGGCACGGGATCAAACCCATGACCTCGAGTTGCCTCGACTTATTGATAGCTGAGCAAGAGCGCCTTAAGACGCTCGGCTACCCTGGCTCCCAATAAGAATGCTTAAATACTAATCGTGTGAACTTTTTCACTGCTAAGAACTACTAGGATAAAGTTAACACCTTAAAGTGCAAAATCACACTTGAATATATTAAAAAGTAGGCATTTTTTTAAAAATACAGGGTGCATTAGGTTTAGAGATTTTTTTCCTGAACATTTTACTACAAGTATAATATTTCGAAAACATCAAATTTGAAAATACAATGTCTCACTGTGTTGCTACCTATGTGTAAAACATTTTGGAGTTGTCTGCTTTAATTTGATATTTTTCTTTTTAGTTTCTGAGTTTTATATCAATAAAAATGTATAGAAAACGTATAGTGTTGGACCCCAAAAATCAAAATTAAGTTTTAGTCTTAGTATTTCTTTACTTCTTTTTTCAGTTTAAACTAATTGCTCTCTTCTATCTCATTGAAATTCTTGCTAATTCTAGTATCATTTCCTCGTTTCTTTAACTAATTAAAATATATTATTTACTGTAACAGCACTATTTCCATGGTTCCTAAACTAGTTAAAAGATATTGTTTATAATTGGTATGATATTGTTACAGGTGGTTCTGAAACATTTAAAGACAAGCAAGACTTTTTCTACCACGAAGTTAGAAGATTTCATCACAAGCACTGCCATGAAAAACTCGCTATGAAAGTTAGCCGTGATAAACTTCTAGAATCGGTATGGTACATTATACTCAATACTTTTTTTTTTATATTTTTAATAATAATTTAGTTTTAATAATAAGTATCTTAAGCTTGGTAGATTCCCTCTTCCCAGTAAGTCCCATAACTGCTGGCTCTAGCCAGCTGCACCAATGGTTTATTCTTTTCATGACTCTAGACCAGGGGTTCTCACCAGGATTGCATAAAGAGCCAAATTTCAGAATCTGAAGCTTTCTAAGGGCCGCTGTATCTTGCAATGAAGCATGGGGGGGGGGGCACATTCTGGGAGGGGGATCCGGGGGTCCTCCCCCGGAAAATTTTGAAAATATGACTTCTAAAAACAGCGTTTTTATGCATCTCTTATGTGAAATTTGATTTTAACACATTGTCATAAAATAAAGTAAAACTACAGTGTAGTCCGTTGACAAAACTATGAACACAAGTATTTTTATAATTTAAAAAAAAAAAAAAAAAAAAATGAAATAGTAACTTAACAATAGTAAATGTAATATAATAAAAGTTGTGGTCCTCCATTATGCAATATTACTTAAAATCTACAATAATCTATGTAATTTAATCAATAGTTATGAAAAACAATAAAAACATGTTTTCTTAGGCTAGCGCTAGGCGCACACTGGAGAAAAAAAAGTCTGCAGAATGGCTGTGGGCTGTTTGCAGACTGTTTTGTCTCCAGTGTGCGCCTAGCCTTAAGTCAGCCATAATAAATGTCCGCTGGTTCTTTGGACACTGCTATTCTTAGCAGGTGCTGAAGGATTTCATGTGTTAGGCGGGACCTATTTTTGTTCTTAATGAAATTCATGAAAAGTTGATTTACTTGTGTAGGTTCAAGCAAATCAGGGTTAGTTTTGAACAATTTATTTATTGTAATTTCTTAGACACTTAATTTATTTTCTAGCAACGTAAGATAATGGGGAAAATATCTCGAGTTTTACGTTCGGTTGAGGGCCTCACAATATTGTACCGAGGGCCGCGTAGTGAGTACCCCTGCTCTAGACAGTCATGAGGATGGTTTATTTCTTATCAGAGATGCTGCAGAAATGCTGCTCCAACAAATTGTTTAAATGAAATATGTCTGTTACGTGAAAGGTAAACTGTCTCATATCAGAAGGAGGAGTTAGTTGCAGTTTCATTAGATATAATTTTATATGGCTTGCTCTGCTAGCTCTATACTTATTTTTTATTTTATTTTTTTTTTTTTCAGTCTATTAAAGCAACAAAAGGGTTTTCAGTCAGTGATTGGTGTAGAAACTTTGAAATTACTTTCCAAGGAGAGCAGGGTATGTATATATATTTCAAGCCAACAATTTTAATAAGTTTATGAGATTTTTTATATGCACCGATTAAAATCAATAATTAAATTAAGCCCTTGAATATTAATAACTTAAACTCTAATTAATATAAATATATCTATCTGTTGGATAATTCAAATCTGTTTAGCTAACATTGTATGGATGTGGGAACATAAGATACGGAGTGTCTTTAACTTCCTTGAAAACTTCAGACCACTAATTAGGAAAGTTCCTTATAGCTGTCACCTGGTGGGCCTCAAAACTTGCTTAGGCTATTAATCATAAACATTTATAGTTTTTAATTCCTCTCATACATAGTTTAGTTTTAGTATTATATTTATACTATTGTGATGGTCAAGGTATCGATAGATTTAGATGTTTTTCAGGTCCTCTAAATCCAAAAATAAATTTGTTTTAAAAAATTTTCATCTCAGCAGAGATCTGCCTGTTATGTGGAGCGTAAAAGAAGTACAAGAAATTTGGTATACATAAGGGAAGTCAACCTTCTGACTGTATAAAAACATGTTTTTCCCGTCTTTTTTCATTCCTTGCTTCCCTCCCCCTTCTCACAATTCAGCATTATAATAAGTATATTGTGCCCCTAGTGTCTTATATGGTAACATTACTGCAATTAATAATAATAAAAAGCTAAATATATAGGAGGGGGATAGAAAAGTAGTTTAACTCTAAATAATAACTTTTTTGTTTTTTTTAGGTGTTGATTGGGGAGGGCTGAGAAGAGAATGGTTTCAACTCATTTGTTCAGCTCTATTTGATCCAAGAAATTTACTATTTTGTGGATTCGCTGATAATCAACAGGTAAATAATTTCAATGAAGTTAAGTAACAGCTAACATTGCTATTTCTCCTGACAATAGGTATTCCCTTGAATGACATGGTCACCACTGGAATACCTGGAACTTCGTATTGAGACCAATCACAGAAGCCTACATAATTTGTTTTGTTTTATCTGGAGAGGATACAATACTTCTTCAGCACGGAGTGGTACATTCCAGTTAGCTTCCCTTCTCACCATTAGGGAAACAATGCTATCGGGGGTGAAAGCATCTTATCTCTGCATTTTAGTCTGCATCTCCTTTGGGTTCTCATTGCAATGGAAGAACCTATGCTCCACATCATCTAAGAGACCAGGACAGTAGAGGCGATGCTGCTCAGATGTGGTGGTACCACTTTATTTAAGTATGCCCTGAAATAACCGGGGCCTTAGAAACTAAGTGAAGTAATAGCCAACCTAGCCATGTTTCCGTTCAACCCATGGGTGCAAATCCTTTATTATCTCTACTATCCACTCACTTCTTGCCTCTCGCTCCTACGACTGCTGCCGTCCATTGTTCTGTTTCTTTCTTTTCTCAATGCAGCTTCACTTCCGACTGCAAGTGGCTTTTGGTAGACCTTGGACCTCTTATGTTCGACAAAAGTCCACTGAGGCCTTGGACTCCTTTTGCCCCTCTTTATGATAAGCCTACATACATTACTAAAGCCCAGGGGTGCCCACTCAAAGGGGGGGATGACGCAGACTGCGTCGTAAAAAAATTTTTTGGGGGGGACTTTTGAAGCTTTTAATAGGCTTTTTTTTGGGGGGGGGGGGGGTGATATTTTTTGTACATCAGCATATGCGTGTGTATGTATATTGTAATTGTAGATAGAGTATTATCAATAAAAGTTGTATTTTCTAAATTGTATCTTTTCATTATCACTATCCTTTTGTTTTAGTATGAGTAATCAAAAACTCAACAATACTAATACATTCGTTTCAAAAAGACAAGGAAACAAAGTATATTAAATACTCATAAATTAATATATTTAAACTATTCTAGTTGCTAATACAGAAAGGAACTAATAGTTTTATTTGTTTCTTTTTCAGTTCTTAATTCTTTTTTTTAATTGGGCCCAGAGCGCCATTATAACAATTGGTAGATTTGAAAAATTTAGGGGGAATTTTTTTAAATCTACATTTTTTTTTTCTTTTGGGTTTTAGTCCCTATCTTTTAAATCTACATAATAAATACAATTTAATGTATTGTTAAATTTTCGAAGTATAACGTTTCAATTTACATTAAATTATGTATGTACGGTAAGTTCATAATGATAAATTGATGTTTATGTATTACTGTATTATAGTTTATACTACAGTAAAAATGAACAAGATAATGTTTTTGTTGAGGATAATTTACTTGAAAGAGGCTTTGTTGTTGTCGTGTTAGTGTGTTAGCCTTTCTTCTCCCGCACCTTTTATACCACTATATTTATTTTTAACTCATAAAAAAATGTAAAAGTAGATATTAAGTGTTTGTAAGCAAAGACAAATTTATTTTAAATTTCAGAGCAATGCATTAAGGCTAAGGCCGGGTTAAGATCAAAGCAACTTTTGATGACAATCTTTTCCGGCCCCCGGACCACCCTCCACATACATTAGGGTGGTCGAAAAACACTTTTTATTTTTTTTCGAGTTGCTATAGTGATAAAAAGTTGCCCTTAGCATAGACAAACAAAATAAAAGAAAAATAATCAAAATCGGTTAACATCTTCCGATCGCGCAACGCACTTGAAATTTATGTAAAAAGCATATTTTAGCTACTTTGCGAGAAAACCAGTCAGGGCGCTACAGTGTCACGAGACAATCGCTATAGTGATTTTTGGCTTCTATAAAGTACATTTAAACAAAAAAAATGTTTTCACCATATTCCATTCTGCTTTCCGTTTGCGCAATAACGGACAAATTTAGAAAAAATCGCATTTATTTGGGGTTTTTTACATTGCATTCAATGAATATTTTTTCTGTGGAATCCATTATTTATTGCCTTTTTTGTGGGCATGGTTGTTATAAAATAATATTTTCTTCTTTTAAAATTATTTTTAATGTGCTGTGCAGCTCTTGGCCAAATTTGTATATTAACATGACCCAGAACTCACCACGAGGAGGTGGCTGCACTCTCCGAGTACCACCCATACCCCTCCCTCCCTCTAACTAACCAAATAAAAGGATTGCTATTTACAATTATTATATTTTTATTTAAAGTCTCTTACTATATTATTCAGTATTTAAACTTTCCTTCTTTACTTTGAACCAAACCGTGGCATATAATAGATCTTGATTCTAGGCACGTCCTGATATATCCATCTCTTGAAAACCGCCCAAACTTGGCTCGAAGCTTCCGTTACTAATTTTACACACCTTTCAACAGCTTATGTATTGTCTATTGTCTATGGAACGGAAATATTTTTACAATGTTCCAATCTGATACTGGGCCACTCTGAATAAAGAGTTTTTTTTATCAGTTATTCTACGTAACAGAGGTGGTGATGAGAATCTGCACGTTGATCAGTCAATAATTTCTGTATATATTCGTTTGCGTCAAAGTTTAGGGATTATAAAGTTTTTTCCCCTTCCCTTTGAAGTAATTTGTCTAGCCTTTATAATGTGCCTCAGACCCAGCTGCTTTACATGGTTTAAGAAAGTCCGTCAGAATGACATAAACAACTTGTTCATTTCATTATTAAATCTTACAAACCTCTTTGGTTATAATTAAAACTAACAAGCACTTCACAAATAGGGCCAAGCATATCTTTGATGCAATACAACATCGAGATACCCCCCAGAAAATCTTTGTAAAATTGTGGATTCAATTATAGTAAGGAATTCATTTTTCGTCCACCACGAGAACCTGCTTCTTACTATGATCACAGACGACAGAAAACATATAAGAGAGCTGGGTCTCAGGCGAATCATAAAGGCTGGACAAATCAATCCAAAGGGAAAGGGGAAAAAAACTTTATAATCCCTTAACTTTGACACAAACGAATATACAGAAATAATTGACTGGTGAACGTGCAGAATATAATCAGCTCTTTTGTTACGTATAATAACTGATCAAGAAATAAATCTCTTTATTCAGAGTGGCGGCACAGTACCAGATTGGGACATTGTAAGAAGATTTCCGTTCCATAGACAATAGACAATACACAAGGTGTGTAAAATTGGTAACGGAAGCTTCGAGCCAAGTTTGTGCGGTTTTCAAGAGATGGATATATCAGGATGTGCCTAGAATCAAGATCTATTATATGCCACGGTTTGGTTCAAAGTAAAGAAGGAAAGTTTAAATACTGAATAATATAGTAAGAGACTTTAAATAAAAATATAATAATTGTAAATAGCAATCCTTTTATTTGGTTAGTTAGAGGGAGGGAGGGGTATGGGTGGTACTCGGAGAGTGCAGCCACCTCCTCGTGGTGAGTTCTGGGTCATGTTAATATACAAATTTGGCCAAGAGCTACACAGCACATTAAAAATAATTTTAAAAGAAGAAAATATTATTTTATAACAACCATGCCCACAAAAAAGGCAATAAATAATGGATTCCACAGAAAAAATATTCATTGAATGCAATGTAAAAAACCCCAAATAAATGCGATTTTTTCGAAATTTGTCCGTTATTGCGCAAACGGAAAGCAGAATGGAATATGGTGAAAACATTTTTTTTGTTTAAATGTACTTTATAGAAGCCAAAGATCACTATAGCGATTGTCTCGTGACACTGTAGCGCCCTGACTGGTTTTCTCGCAAAGTAGCTAAAATATGCTTTTTACATAAATTTCAAGTGCGTTGCGCGATCGGAAGATGTTAACCGATTTTGATTATTTTTCTTTTATTTTGTTTGTCTATGCTAAGGGCAACTTTTTATCACTATAGCAACTCGAAAAAAATAAAAAGTGTTTTTCGAACCACCCTAACATACATCCCCAATAATTAACTGCAGACGATGCCCATGACGTACAATAAGATATTGTACTGCAGTATAGCATATCCTAACGATACATTCTAAGTGGCGATTTTTTTTTGTTTATTAGTTTTACATTTTGGTTTTTGCGCGGGGGAAAAATGGGCACCCCTGCCTTACCCCTGTCTTAGTTAATAAAGTGCAAAACAATTAACTAATAAACTTTCCAAAGTAAATAAAGGTTTACAAAATGTTAAAATTACTCTCGTAACATAGCAAACAATTTTATCTGGATTTTATTAATCAAAGAGCATTAAAAAAAAGGCATATTCGTTATTTAAATTAGAAAATTTACAAAAATTTCCGGGGGAAGACCCCCAAATCCACTTAATCAGGGGGAGTTTACTCAGTTTTTGGGGGGAATTTGCGTCATGTGCCTTGGGGGGGATGGGCACCCCTGCTAAAGCCAACATTATAACAACCAATTAATTTAGTTTATTAACCAATAAATCAGGTAATTTTGTTAATAAAATGACTTATTCATTACCAAATGTCAGATGAAACTATTCATATTTCAGTATTGTCAGGACTGTGTATGTTGCTTTATGAAATGCCAATGTAAACTGGAAGATTGGATTGATTTGTGTACTGCTGTGTATGTAAGCAACATGTTTACGCCTTCAATACGGAGAGTAATAAGTTGCCACAAACATCCTCTGGAAAACTTAAAACATAATTATTACATCAACCATAGAAGTAGTTGCAAAGTAAAGTTGAACTAGGAATTAATTATTTGAATCATTCACTAAGTTATTTCTGTGACCTCATCATATTCATTTTTTTTTTGTTCTTGTTACAGGCACTGGTGCACCCAAATGCTCGAAGGCCAGCTCAAATCAAACTAAAACACTATGAGTTTGCTGGTAGAGTGGTCGGAAAGTGCCTCTATGAATCAGCTCTAGGAGGAGCCTATAGGCAGTTTGTAAGAGCAAGATTCACCAGATCATTTTTAGCTCAGCTTATTGGACTCAGAGTTCACTATAAGGTTTGTATTTCAACATTTTTATATTAACAGTCTTAGCTAATAATTTATCTAAGTGGTATTCAGCTTGGTCTGATCATTTTGAGTGGTAGGTTGTTTTGCTTTATGTATATGAAACTTGCATATCCAGGTATGCTATTCTCTTTCTGTTACCAATATTTACTTATCTATTTATTAGTTTCAAGATATAAAACTTCTTAATTGAATAATGTTATTTTTATTTCAGTATTTTGAACAAGATGATCCTGATTTATACCTGAGTAAAATCAAATATATTCTTGACAATGATGTAGAAGAGATGGAACTTTACTTTGTTGAAGAGGATTATGATTTTACGGGGCAGCTCCGTAAGGTAATTTGATCATTATTATAACTTCTTTTTGTCAAATGTATCTATAATGAAATAGTTTGTTAAAATGGAGGGCGCACATGTGCAGTACGCTTAAAATTTAATTTTTTAAAATGTTGAGTGGGGTATCAAATTAAAACTGCTGAAGTAGGATACAAATATATACAGGGTGATTCACGATAAATGTTACAAGCTTCAGGAGGTGATTCTACACCCCAAAAGCAACAAAAAAAATTTCCTCTTGACCCCTGTCCGATTCTCAAGTGTAAGGGAGTTATTTCGGTTTTTCTGTAAAACACGAGTACTGTAAAAAACACGTTGTTTGGGTTTATTTATTCTGGATCGGTGTTATTAATGGTTTTTTGGGTCGTATTGGGATTATCAATTGAACCATTTTTTGGACTCCACAGACTCTAGGAGGGAGTAACTATTTACGTTTCCTTTAAAGTGAACTGCATGGACTCCTTGAGGACTTGTTATTACAAGAGAACGTCGATTGTTTTTTTATTATGATAGGGCACCACTTACTTTAGTACACACGGCTACTAGAGTGTAAGCAAACTACTTTTAGTTAACCGAATTTGAAAAAAATCAAGCGCCGTACTTCTTGTAAAGGTATGTCGTCATGGAGGCCATGCAGTTTACTTTGAAAGTATTTATTCCACCCTAGAGTCCCTAGAAGTCCTAAAAATGGTGTAATGGAGATAAAAAAACAAAAAAAATTTAACACAAAAATACGCCTAAAACACCACGCTTAGCCAGGGAAATTGGTTTAGTGGATGTGGTTCAAATTTAAATACCACTACTTTTTCACCATTAATTACACCGATCCAGAATAAATAAACCCAAACAACGTGCCACCAAATTCCATTTTTATTTGAAACCAAATTTTTATTTTATTTTAATTATTATTATTTATTTTATTTTTTTTTTTTTTCATCGTTTTAAGTTTAAATATCAACCACCTCCAACAAGTTTCCTGGCCAACGAATTCGTTGGTTTTAGGCGTGTTTTTGTGTCAAATTTGGAATCTCGCGTTCAAACCGAAAGTTTTCCCAGGAAATGCGTGTAGATTGCTGGTTTGTAACCCTCTTCTAGCTTCCCCATGCTGCCTCTAACGCACGTTTTTTCGCGTTTTAACTTGTTTCTCTACCAATTTTTAACAGAATCACGAAGTGGAGTACATCATTGGAAAGCTTATTAAAAAGAGAAGTTTTGGAGAAATTTGCCAGGCTAAGCCTAAAGAACTGGTTTTGCGTAAAACACAAATAACATTTTCCGAATTTCAGAAACTTACATTTTTTTCCAATTGCGATTGTATAGGAATTATGAGAAATGTGTCTAGAAACTTTTAAGGTCTGCATTCTTATTGAAAATTTAATGAGCTTTTCAATGGTTGTTTCAAATTTGCTTTAGTACCAAAAGTTTGGGAGATATGACCATTTTTATGAAGAAAACTCGTGTTTTACAGAAAAACCGAAATAACTCCCTTATACTTGAGAATCGGACAGGGGTCAAGAGGAAATTTTTTGTTGCTTTAGGGGTGTAGAATCACCTCCTGAAGTTTGTAACATTTATCGTGAATCACCCTGTATATGCTGAAAGTACTTCCCTGTGATTTTGTTGTTGTTATTGTTCTTTTATAATTAAATGTTTTATTTTGTCGTTCAAGGTGGTAGAATTAGTTCCTAATGGTGGAAAAGTTAAAGTTCGTAATCCAACTAAAAGTCAATATTTGGATGCTCTTGCCCAGTATCGATTAGCGACAAAGGTGAGGGATGAAGTAGAAGCTTTCCTTAGAGGTCTCAATGACCTCATACCTGACAATCTTTTAAGTATATTCGATGAAAATGAACTAGAGGTAAATATTTTTACTATCTTTAAGTTTTATTTTAGAATATATAGATTTAAAATTAAGTTCCTTTACATAAAGAAAAGTAACTGCAAAGAAGCAATTTTAGACCTTTAGAAGTAAGGTACTAAGTTGCTTAAAATGTTGGCAAAGCTGATGTGTTATCTTCTCAACTTGAGTGGAATGTGTGTTATACTAATTAAGATCAATAAATCCAATTTTATTTAATAAAAAAAACATGCCCATCTTAAATGAAGGATGTAGGATTGTTTACCTTTTAACTTTTAATTGTCTATTCATTTTGTTTGCAGCTACTGCTATGTGGTACAGGAGAGTATAGCATTACAGATTTCCGAGCACATCACATAGTAAATGGCTCAGGAGCTGAGTTCCGTAGAGTATTAGACTGGTTTTGGGCTGCTGTGTGTAATTTCACTAGAGAAGAGATGGCTAGGCTACTTCAGTTTACTACTGGTAGCTCTCAGTTACCTCCTGGTGGCTTTAAAGAACTTAGTCCTAGGTTTCAGCTTACACCTGCTCCAACATTTGGCAATCTACCCACCGCACACACTTGGTAATTATTGTCGCCCATATGTTATTAATATAATAAAAAACTCCTTTTTAAAAAGTATTTGTAGTGTTTAAGGTTTTTAAACAAAATGCCCATTTTCCAATTTGGCTGGTCAAAGTTAAAATGATTGAATCTACCACCAGCCTTATAGGCATTGTATTTTTTTTATTCCTCCACGTCGACTACCAGGGTCATTGGTGGGTATAACTAAGGTATCTTTAAATTTTTTATATATATCTAAATTTTTGATGATTTCTTTAATTTTTTCTTTTCCTGTTTTGCTCTTAAACTCTTCTATTCCATTTTCTATGCCGCATTCTCTTCTTTCTTGTCTATACTCTTCGCAATCTAGGAGGTGATGTATAGTTAGTCTGTCTGCACATTTGTAGCACCTTGTGTGACTTCAACTTCTTCCTTCCATTATATAGCCATGCCATGAGTCAGGAGGGTATGACCACAGGCTGCTATAAAGATTTTTACTTTATCTCTTTTGTTGAAACTTTCCGGCCAATCGTGTTTAACTAATTTTGGAAAAAGCCTCCTATACATAGAGTCCTGGTTCATTCAGAGATTCTGCCATTTCTTATTTATATTATCTTTAATCGCCAAAAGTTGGTCTAGAATTATTATTGGTACTGGATTATTATTGGTACTGTTACCATCTCATTTGAGAGAGCTGCCTCTTTAGTTGCTATGTCAGCAACTAGAACTTGTGTGTAATTGGAATAAATTGTAGACATTGGCCTTCTCTTGGTCAGCTCTTTCATATCCTGTGATGCCAGCGTGTCCTGGGACCCAGAGAAATACTATATTTTTACCTGTTGTGAGACCGTGATGAATCTTATCTACCAACTTTCGTACTAGACAATCTTCTGTAAATGTGTTTTTGGATGCTGTTAGAGCACTTTTTGAGTCAGAACAAATAAGCCAATTGTTCCCTGCTTCTTCTACTGGGTATTTTACTGCGAATATAATAGAGATAATGATACTACTTTGTGATCTATCAGAAAATTATAAGCTAACACTAATAATTTGTTAATGTTTGGGTAAAAGTGTATTGCTCTAATATTGAACTTATTATTTGTTACAGTTTCAATCAGCTGTGTCTACCTGACTACGACAGCTATGAAAGCTTTGAGAAGGCACTTCTTCTCGCCATCAACGAAGGCACAGAGGGTTTCGGCATGATATGATTCCTTTTTAAATACTTCGGGTACCAAATTATTGTTAATTGATATTCCTATTAAATAAAAACAATATAATAAATTTATAATAATAATTGGAATAAATTGTAGACATTGGCCTTCTATTTGTACAAGTATTTTTAAATGGTGATTTGATATGAATACAATGTAGAATATTGCTATTAGATAAGTATTTTTTATTCTCTATTGATCTTTTTATTTATTTTTAATTTTTTATTGTTAGTAGTTTTAATAAAAAAATAATTTGCAGCATTACCTGTTAAGTTCAATTTAACATAAGCATAAATTAATTTTGGTAATTTTTTTTTAATAAATTATAATTGAGAGAAACCTAATATGTTAAGTACACATGATTGACTTGTATCTCATCTATTCTCCACTAGGCTTTCTAAATTTTCCCGGTACAAATCTATTTCAGGCCGGCTAAGTCCAGCCTGAAATTGGGATTTCTGCACCTGAACCCCTGGCCTAGTACTTATAAATAATGAAATGGTCTGCACAAATTGTCGCCTTCTTTGGAATCATTGCAACTAATCACTAGCTATTATTTAGCCCGGTTAAGTTTTTGGTTTAATGGCGGTCATCATGTAGTGGTGGTTGACTACCTGACAACTTCTAAGTTATTCAGCTCATGGTCCTTGGAGACAAAGAAAAGAACTGCAGAGGTCTTCACAGTAGAATTTTGTTATTTAATAGTTGTCTCTAATTTTTCATCATTGAGGGCCTCTATACATATTTTTATGGAATTTTCAAACAAGCTCAAATTAAGGTTATTTTAAATACTCTTTACTCCTAATAACAATTCTTATTCTATCCATCTTCTACTAATATTTTCTCAAATAGGAGCTTGATTATTCTAAAACCTTTGTATCTCTCCTTATTCAAAGTTTGTAATTTATACAAGCACTTGCACATGTTCCTAATGATTATAACTCCGCTATAAACCTCTATCTCAAAAAAAGTTTTTTTTTCTTATTTTTTTATTAAACATTTTAAAGGTAATGTTGTGAATTCTAATACAAATAAATGTTATAAACAGCATCTGTTATTTTGATGGCTGTCTCTGTGATGTTTTAAATTTCAATTATTATAATTTAATATTTAATTAAGGATATAGCGTAGGTTGTGGAGAACATTTTTATAATTATTTTCCTCTTTTCTTCTTGATGTCAATTATCTTCTTTTTAATTTCAATACGAGTAATTAAGAAGTTAAAAGTTGATGGTTATATCAATAAGCTCCGGGACTGATTTGTTATATGTGAAACAAGTGATGCTAATCTTTCAGGCAACTAAAGAACTATGTGCAATGAAGCTTATTCTACTTCTCATAATTATTTTGAAGTAAATTTATTTTCAGTATACCTACTAAAAACGTTGACAGGAATCCAGGTCTGTAGTTGTTCAAGAGATAGCCATTTGTGTCTCATAAAAAAATCCAGCCTAGGAACTTATTAAACTCACTGCATATTTTGAGTTGTTTTCGCTCTTGTCATTTTGTTTGAAATTTGTGTTTTACAATCATTTACATCATTGAAATTTAAAGAGTTAAATTGATAGAGAGATATATTTACTTCTGGTCCTAACCATTGTCTGGCAAGTATAGCTTTTTTTAAAAAATATTAGTTATGGAAATAAAAATAGGAAGTTTTATTAGTGCCTCACCCCTCTCTTTTAGTTTAACTTTTTACCTCTAATTGATCAAAAAATACTACCGAAAACTTAAAAATAAAATAAAAAATGATAAAGTGATATAAGTAGATGTTTTATTTTGATCACATTGGGTTAATAATCAGTGTTTTGGTGACCATATCTTGGTTTTTTTTTTTTTTTTTTTTTTTTTTTTTTTTTTTTTCAAATTTTAGAGTATTAAATGACTTTTACACAATACTTAGATTTTCTTATGTCTTTCCTTTTTAGTTATTTTTATGCTTTTTAGGTATTTCTTCGCAATATTTAAGGCCTAAGGATCTATTCTCTACTCTTCTCTCAATTTGGGAAAAATATGACTGATTCCCAAATAATTTCTGGAAAAAAAATAATGAAAAGGTTTTTTTTTTTATATTTAATAATTGAAGTGAAATTGATGGTTTAAATTTGAATGGTTATAATGTTTAAAAGTGAGAAAATAAATTTATTGTATAACTAGTTACTGCAACATTTTCTGATCCTTAAAACTATTCTCTTCAAATTCATTTGTTACTATTGAGGCTGGTGAAACTGTAGCTTCAATAATATAAATATTTATACAAGCAACAGAGGTTCTCTATTTGGCAATTTTCTCTTCAAAACAAATGTTCTAATTTTGATCTCTCTTTTTGTCTCTACTAATCTACGACTATATCCTCAATTTAAAAATACTATAATCTCTATCTAATAATAAGACTATTTATATTAGAAACATTTGTA
Organism: Gerris buenoi; assembly: GCA_001010745.2. Lineage (NCBI taxonomy): Eukaryota > Metazoa > Arthropoda > Insecta > Hemiptera > Gerridae > Gerris > Gerris buenoi. Next base: position 240,544 of record KZ651475.1, on the reverse strand, counting down.
GTTATTTCAAAAATATTAATATTTGCTCAGGGCATTTTTTCCCTTGATGAAAATATTAGTTGTTCATTTTGAACACTTTTTACTGCTTAGTTAAATAAATCTACTTAATTTTTAAAAAGTTACCAAACTACATGCATTATATTCCTTCAATCATTGTTTTAATTAGTTGTTAACAGTTGGTTTTAAATCTATTATTTCTATTGAATAATAATTGTGAAGAAATCTGTGTAATTTCAGGATACTTTAATTAAAACTATTGTTGCCCTAAAAAAAATCAGGTAGGTGTATATTTTTTATAAATATATTTTAATATAAATGAGTTGATCTTTTATTAATTTAATCCATTATTATATTTTTAATTATCGTTTATTTAAGTGTCCATAAGTTCAAGCGTTGCATCATGTAAAAATTAACATAGTAGAAAGAATGCCGTAGGCACCGTAAAGTTATTGCTAACCCGTGGAGGTTACAGCGAGAGTTAAGGAATGCTGTAGGCACCAAGGGGTATTGCTAGTCCTCGGAGAAATTAGCGGGAAGTAAAGAATGCAGCAGGTACCACGGGGTATTGCTAGCCCACTGAGAGAACAGCGAGTGGTAAGGATAGGAAGAGGAGAGCTGAGTAAGAAGGCAAGAGTAAGGTGTGAGAAAATAAAAGATGAGAGTAGAATGAGCTCTCCAGCCTGGTACCTCTGTATTTATATGAGAGAAAAGGGGGCTATCCCCCTACCTCCATGGAGTGGAGCGGCACATGGTGGGGAACAGGGGGGCCGATGTCCCCCTGAGTTGCCCCCCTGGAGGCACACGGGTCAATTAGGCACAAAAAGGTGGCAGTAGCCACAAGAGGGATAAGGCAAGAAGAAGTATTATGGACTATTTATACAATTATTTAAGTGGTTTCGTCATTAAAAAGATATGAAATATCTCTACCATTATTAGGAGTTAAAAAAAAATTAAAATTAGAACATTTTAATTACTTTTTAAAAATTTTTTATCGTGTACTGTTGTTGAATATGTAAAATTAACATTTTTTTATTTATGATTTTAGGGTAACAACTTATTTTAATTATTATTATTCTTGTTTTCAAGGAAAAAAAAATTGTATTATCCTAAAAACCAGATTTCTTATAGAAAATATTTATAAATAAATAAT